>QJNV01000291.1:0-80890 GCA_004155935.1 Monosporascus sp. GIB2 | reverse complement strand
TGTGTTTATTTATTTTGTTATAAACTTTTGAATATCGGGTGTTTTGCTGGGAAATCGATTCAGGATGTGGGTAAATTCAGGATGTGGGTGGGGGACACTAATCTGTTTACGATGCCGCGGTATGGTGAAGGGGAACCACCCACCACCCTGGACCCACGGCCCACGGCCACAGGGTACCTACCCACTGGTCTTCGCCAAAGACATTGGTCTGTCCGCAATAATCAATTTCCGAAATATTACCAGAGTTACATTATGAGGAAACAAGCAACATTATACATATATATACATAACTTACTCTATTTGCGTTTACAAAAACCAGTAAATTAAATATAATTTGGAGTAATCGGGTAGATAACATAACGATCCTCGTTATAATCTTATAAGTATTAAATTTTTATCGCGGGTATCCATTCCAGCGCCAGCCGCGTGACTTTGAATCACATAAGAGGGCATGGCAATGCTACTATGCTCAGATGCTATATGGACTGAGTAAGCCCAATCGCATGCAGGCTTCGGCACAGTGGGTTGGAACGGCGGTCATAAAGAGAACGTTGCATTCTGTCACCACACCAGGCTTGTGTTAGCCAGGATATTGGGACAGGGCAACAGATCACTTGGTAAGTGATAGTCCAACCCAGGCCCACTCCACTTTCCATACCAATCGAGAGGGAGAAGCCGATGGCCGTTCAGGTATAAACTGAAGAGCACTTTCGAAATATGTCCGCTCATGTTTAGGCGGACGTCGCGTCCTGGCGTCAATCTCTCAATCTTGTCCTCAACCCCCTATCCCAACTCAAGATTTACTAGGCAATCCCTGACTCTAATCATTTGAAAATTCCGTCCGCTTGCTAGCCTCCCGTTACATCGCGCCGTCGCTTAAGTTGCAGCACTGATTCATCTCCAGCAGCCTGGAGGTAACTCGGAACTCGAATCCAGTGGCGACGCCTCACCGCCTTCTCGACGGGATTACTGACTTCGAACAGTGTCTGCGGAACCCTTTCGGTTACAATCAGACCTCCAAGCCGTTACACTGCTTCTGCGGTGGACCTTCGACAACACACGGCTACATCTACTAGGGTTCTCATGTCATTTAGGCTCTCAAGTTGGATCTTGAAGTCAAGGAGCCATATAGTTCTTGACTCCTACAGCTTGTCTACCGGTTCTATATATCTTCTAGCCCTGGAGCTTTACTACGTCTGATCGTGGTGCGTGATCGGAGCATATATTAGCTACGGCCGTAGCGGCGACTGAACTGTCGTTAGGATCGCCCGAAATTTCGGCGCCGCGCAGCCGTTGCCGCCCGTGCGGTAGCAGTAAGGACGGGGCAGGTAGCACTCCGATACCGGTGGGGGGGTCACCAAGTGCTATTAGCACCACACGCCGCCACAGTTCCCGCAGCCGTACGCGGGGGTCGGAGAATTTTTGGGGTGCATATCTAGTGCGGCTTTGGTGTCAGGGCTACGCCAATAGGGGGTTGGGGAGTGGTATTGCGGGGAATCTTAAGTTTGTGCTTTTGAACAGACTTGGAACTCTATTGCGAGTGGTGTCTGCTCCCAGGTAAGGTTTGTGGTTGCTCACGGACTATTGGATCCTTGCATTTCAGCTATGCATACTGGGAATTACCCAGTGGTGTTTCCTTCGTTTGGCGACAGTGTAAGCGTTTGAGCCGCATCAGGCGCCAACACAGTACATCCCACGAGGCACAAGACGATCTGAGTGGGGGTCCTGGGATGTGCCCGAGTACTTTGTCCTACAGTTAGGTCCTACCCCGAGGGCTCTATTTCGCACTCATCTAGGTTTCGACTCTAATCTTAAGTGCGGGAAGAGATGGAAATACGACAATTAAATAGCGACGGGGCATTTGTCGACCCCGAACAGTGCATTTCAGCGTCCCAAAGTATCAAAGAACACAAGGTACAATAATTCACTCCCCGGGTGCTCAGACCCAACGGAACAGCAGAGTTGCCCCTTTTTGTGCCGTCCAATACCGCATATAGCTTCTTTTCGATGAGGTAAGTCTGGATTCCACGACTTGACGTGCGGTGGCTTCCAAGGAAAACAGGGAGGACGTCCTACGGATTCCCGTTCTGGTGTTTTAATACAGTAAAAAAAAGGGGTGGTGGTGCTTATGCAATTCCACCCATACACAGGCATAGCCTGCCGGCGCTTGCAGTTCCTGATTGTGAAAGGTCTGATCCGCAATCGGAATTGCAATGTAATAGACTCCATTTCAAGAACAAGCCTAAGCATTTGCAGGATGGCGTTGGTCAGTGTGCAAGAACCGGCTATCTTTCTTGTATCATGTTTAGGGGTAAGGACGCCAGATTCAACTCTCCTCATTTGGTTGGATTGGTGCTCCATGTCGGGATAGGTAGAAGATGGACATGATAGTAAAGTTACGTGGCACTAGGCTCGCACGTCATGCAAACCAAGAATACCTGATCTACTACAGCCGACATATTACGTCTCTCATACTACTTCAATGGCCACTGCCTCTCATGTTCGTGAAGTGCCCAGACTAAGGAGATCCGCGGAATCTATAGCAAGCGCATATATAACTACCCAGTAACGAATGATTACATACAGAAAGGAGAGATTCTTTTGACAGCGCATTAGTAGACATGAGCCATTTACTTTTCCTTGCTCCACCGGGCCCCAGGTAGATCATCCCTCTTCTTTTCCTGCCGGGTTATTTCCGTCCACAAATCAACCGAGCCATTATAACTAAGAGTTTTCCGGGGCAAACCACCGTCTCTGTACTGCCATCCCCACATGCTGACTGTAATAATACTCGCGTAGCCGACAGGAGAGAACTCCCAGGCGCTTTTCTTAGTAGAAGAGCATAAACGAGACCGCGACGGCTAGGGCGCCGACCATGGTAGCGGAGGGGCGGAAGGCGGAGGCGTCGGATTCAGGAACGCGCGGGGGCTGGCTGGAAGGCTGAGAAGAAGACCGAGTAGAGGTGTGCGGGCGGGACGAGGCCGGGGCAGACGAGGGTTTGGGCTGGGGGCTCGGGGTTGGCCCCTGAGACGGAACGCCCTTTTCGCCCTTCTCGCCCTTTTCACCCTTTTCACCCTGCTCACTCTTTTCGCCCTGCTCACCCTTCTCGCCCTTTTCGCCCTGCTCACCCTTTTCGCCCTTTTCGCCCTTTTCGTCCACGCTGGCGACGGGGCAAGGAGTACGGATGGGAGCCGGAGCCGGAGACTTTGGGGCGCTGGTGACCACCACAGGCGGCGGAGCATTAGTAAGTGGCTTGCTCTGGCTCTGCTGTGCCCCTTCGCCCTGTTGTCCGCCCTGACTTTGCTGTCCACCATTGTCTAGCTGCTCACCTTCGCCCTGCCCATTGCAAATGCAATCTGTATGGGTAACCTCAGGCGCTTTGCTAGTAGGGGTTGCCTTATGGGTAATGGTAACTTCATGAGTGATGGTAGTTTTTTCAGTGGTGGTAACTTTATGTGCCTCTAGGCCGTGGTCATGTGGCCAGTCGTGGCCGTGCTGCTCGCCTTGGTCATGTTCGTCCAAGTCTACACGGGTAGCCTCAGGCGCCTTGCCAGTAGTGTCATGAGTAATGGTGACCTCATGAGTAGCGATAACCTCACGAGTAGCGGTAACCTCACGAGTAGCGGTAACCTCATGAGTAGTGGTAGTTTCATGGGTAGCGGTAGCTTCATGCGCCTCGTCAGTAGTGGTGGCTTTAGGTGCCTCGCTGGCGGCTGCCGAGGGCCAGCCATACTGGCCATGCTCGCCACCGTGGCCATGCGGCCAGCCGTGACCGTGAGGCCAGCCGTAGCCCTGTCCCTCAACATGACCATGCTCATCACCGTGGTCTTCGTGACCATGCTTACCACCATTCTCTTCTTGTTCACCACCGTGCTCTTCTTGTTCACCATCATGCTCTTCTTGTTCACCGTGCCCTTGCTGTTCACCACCGTGCTCTTGTTGTTCATCGTGCTCCTGTTTTTCACCATGGTCTTGTTCACCGTGGTCTTGTTCACCGTGGTCTTGCTGTTCGCCGTGGTCTTGTTGTTCATCGTGGTTTTGTTGTTGTTCACCGTGGTCATGCTCGTCACTGTGACCTTGACCATGCTCACCACCGTGGCCACCATGCTCATCACCGTGGCCTTCATGATCATCACCATAGTCTTGTTCACTGTTCCCTTGTTCACTTTGGTCCTCTTGACCATCGTGGCCATGGTCACCATCGTGGCCTTGTTCACCTTGGTCGTCTTGTCCACCATGCTGACCACCGTGGCCCTGATGTTCACCGCGGCCGTGCTGGGCCCCATGGCCGTGCTCTCCGCCATGGCCATGGTGATCGCAGTCTCCCTTAGCGCCCTCAGGAGCGTAAAGCTCCTTCAGTTCGGTGAGGACCTGGAGAGCGTGTCTCGCTTCCTCCCAGGCCTCGGGCTGATAATCAATGGGCAACTTGGACAGGTTTGACTCAAAGAACTCTTGTAGGCCGGGAACTGGAGAGAGGGGAATCGTGTTAGCAGCTCACCCCAACGCGCTACGTCCCGTGGGTGCGCAAGGTAAGAAGGCAGGGCGGACTTACCAAGACTGCATGCCAGATAGTCGTAGGCCTTCGGGCTGACGTCGACCTTGTCGAACTTCTCCTTGGCGGCCTGGAAGTCGTCGACGACTGCAACGAAGGCGTGGCGGAGCTCGGCGGCCTTGGGCTTCAGCTCGTTGGTTTCCTGCTCGCTAAGGGGGCCGATCTCGTGGGCGACGGTAGTCTGTGACTCGAGCGTATAGGCAAGGTCATCTGCCGCAACCTTGAGAGGCTCCAAGGAGCCGCCCTTGAAGTCGTCGAGGGCGCTGTTGAAGATTTTTAGACTGGTGATGACCCTGTTGAGGATCGAGAGCTCGGAGATGACTTTCTCTGACTCTGCCTCCTTTGCGAATGCCCTCACGGCGAGGGTCGCTACTAATGCCGCCGCGACCTTCATGGCGTTTCTGTTGACTTTGTCTCGAAAGCGATGAAGAAAGGGTGGGCGCAGTGTATGATAAGAGAAACGAACGTTTTTTTAATTTAATCAAGTGATCGGGTTGAGAATTGAG
Organism: Monosporascus sp. GIB2; assembly: GCA_004155935.1. NCBI lineage: Eukaryota > Fungi > Ascomycota > Sordariomycetes > Xylariales > Monosporascus > Monosporascus sp. GIB2. The sequence goes on along the minus strand of QJNV01000291.1, from coordinate 75,832 downwards.
GGTAGAGGTATGGCCGGGCGATAGGTAGTAAGAATTGGGGGTACAAACAAATTTCGTCCAGGACACACTTATATAGACTGTGGTGAGATAGAACCTTGGGCAGGCCTTTAAGGGGAATCCCTGGCTCGATCTGGGCTCATGTTGCCACTTTCGCTTCTTGAAAAGCGGCTGCCACCAGTAATGTATCACAAGAGGCGATTTTCTACCTCAATCATGGGCCTAGCCCCGGCAGAAACGCGTTCAGCTCATCACCATGCTCGGGGGCATACTTTGAGTTTCCTGGCCGCACCGGACTTCGTTGAGCCGGGGGCATCATCGTTACTGGACTTACCGCTGCCCATTAGCCCGTGTGAACCTATAGGAGTGTAATGATTTAGTCACAGTTAACGTCAGCTCCGCGATTGCAAGAAGCTTGTCGACGATCCGTTGGGGGAGGCGGGGAAGTCATGCGGAATGTCTTGAAGCTAATATTGGGTCATCTGATGATACTTACGGCAAACTGAGAACTGCGTATGTAGGTTCGCAGTATGTAGACGTGCAGCAGGTAGACAGAGGACTTATTTGCGACTCGGCCGCCGAAGGTAAGAGTGCTCGAGTCGGGTTCATTACTGCGTGTGAAAGTGCCCTAGAGGAATTCTGTGGTTCCTCGAGACTTGGTGGACTGGCTTCCAAACACATCTAATCCAGAAACCTGGCTGGCGGCAGCCTTCCTCTACCTCTGTTCATTCATACACAACACCATTTCATGGCCCCCAAAAGGCGAAGTATGTGTAGTCAGGCGTGAAGTCGGCCAACCATGAACGTTCTCCTGCCGGCATGCTCGCCCTTGGCATGTAATTCAGAGAGCCGGACAAGCCATCCATCTGCAGCGCTTTTGAAAGTTAGATATTTGTCAGCAAAAGCCAGGAAGGTGCGTTTCCTGCTGCCTAAGAGGTACAGGCAAAACGTCTGTTCCGGCGTGGCGAAGATTCACACTTCGAACGAGCACGTTATACTTTGTTGGCACTTTAAAGGGAAGGGTATCTGCTATTCTGCCTTCTGATTGGGCAATGCAATGCGCCGCGAACTTTACCTATCATGGGCGTTCCAGGAATACTGCGCTCCTACTATTACGCACATCCGCCGCATCTCTAGGTGTTGGACTATCCGGTAGGGGTACGATTCAGGAAGCTCTTCAAACGGACGGATTGAGAACTTGCATGCAGTCGAGATGCGTTGCGCCACACGGAAAACTCGAGCCTTGCGTCCTATGTCGCACTCTTAGAGGCGCGCTGCCATCATGGTGTCGATTATATGATTCGATATCGTACAGATCCCGCCAACGCACCGAGTCACCAGCCCATCATATACGACCTGGGTTGATACCGAGACAGTTATGTCACAGATCGCTTAACCACGTGGTACGATTTCAGGAACTTCGAATGAATAGGTAGGCACTGGTGGTGGGTAATTGACACGCCCTAGCCTGGTTATTAGCCGCGCATTGTACGCGCATAAACACGGAAGAGAAGGTGTTGCGGACGATGCAACGGCGGCGCTTAAATGATCTGGATGTGGCTGCAGGGGACCTTGCTTGGTGATTCCTTGGCTCGGGATCCGAAACGTTAAGCCAAGATGAACTGTAGGGCTAGTCTCCTTCCCATGAACCAATCAAGAGCTCGTTCTCTTCCATTCCTATGTTTTAAATTGCTGCGTCGTTTCAAGCAACCACTGGCTCAAGTTCCTCAGCGTCCTGGACTATCCATGTTCTTCGTCGTCTTCAACTCTGGAGGTTGAGTGGTAGGAATTCGTCTGCATTTTCTTGGCGGCTGCTGACCTGGTGCCGACGCAAATGCCCGGACGACACTACATATGTTAGACGCGCAAACATGCGCTGGTGGTTGGGCCTGAGATCATGCTGCCGCATCCCTCAAGTGAGACAATGGGGTAGTCGTCGGTAAGTATGGCTTCTTCGGTGGCAGATCGGGGGCGGGCCATTGAAGTTCCATAGTCGGCAACACAATGCCGCTGCTGTTGCTCGAGAGCGTCGGTAGAGACTGGCGGGCCCATGTTATATTGTGCTTGAATCTTGAATGGATCTTCGCCCAGGATCTCGCAAGCGGAGAATTTCAGAGTTGCTTAATTGGCTCTCCCCCACTATGACAGCCAGGGGCAGTTCCCGCAGTTAGACTATCACGTTGAATTAAAGGGACAGGCACATGTCCATCTTCAAGCTGCACCAATTCTCTTTCCATATAACATTCTCTATAGATCCTATCACAAGGATTTGTTGTCACTCTTTTCCGTCTTTTCATCCGGACTTTGCGTCTCGTTCCCTACGCTTGCAGATAGCGCGTATTACATTCATTTATGGTCCGTTTTGGATGTTAACACTCCTTTATTAACGATCCTCGATCATTCCTGGTTTTGATAACCATCCGTTCACTTTGCGCGCTCGATTTGCGATATACCCCGTATTCACACATATCGTTTATCTGATTACAAAGACCGTCCGCGACTGGTTTGGTATTCAGGAGATACATATATACATATATACATAACTTTCAGGGAAAATGCTGTTCGGCGTTCTTACATCCGTCACCCTTGTGGTGCTCGCTAACAGGGCCGCCGCCGAGCCCTTGCGTCGGCCTTACAAGCTCCACGTTGCGAAGATGTCGGTTAGAAACACTTTCGGGCTGGAGGGCCGTCAATTGAGTGGATATAAGCCGGACGAGGAGTTCTGCACGGAAAATGGCGACACTTGTGCTGAAGCTTGTGGTGATGACTTCGACCAGGCATGTTTCAAGCCCCAAGCTGTCGCCGGAATCGCATCGCAGGAAACACGGCTAACCGGCAGTTGTAGTGCCCCTCCAACGATGAGTTCACACGCTGTTTCAGCAAAGCCAAGCAGACTTGCTGTCCGAACCTCAGCGGAGGTGAGATTCCGAGCATAGGCCTGGCGTGGATAGACGTCGCTAACATTGATATAGTGGCATGCGACGAGGGCTTCTACTGCGCGGCCGATGAGAGCGCAACCTGGTGTTGCCCCGATGATATGGATTTGGAGGCTTGTGCTGCCAACTTCAATCTGCCTTCACTCACGGCTCTCGTTCCCTCTGCATCATCGACGTCATCGGTGGCGTCGACGTCGTCGGTAACCTCGCCGACTGCCCCCTCGGCTACGATATCCACCGCATCTTCGGTGACGACGACGTCAACAAGGACTCAGGGGACGGCTTCGGCTACATCTTCAGCGGCTACAACGTCAGCGCCGAAGATATCGACACTGACATCCGCGGCAACCCGACCAACAATATCGAGCGCAAGCCCGCCGCGCAACTCCACCGCCGCGCCGCTGACCACGAGCACCATCTACTCCACGCGGGTCAGCACCATGACGGCGTGCCCGCCCAGCGTCACAGATTGCCCGGTGGGATCCGTGACCACCGAGACGATCGCTGCCGGCACGACGGTCGTCCCCATAACGAGCAAGGCCAGCAATGTGACGCGCACCGCGACGACGCTCTCCTCCGCCACGAAGTCCCCCACGGTGGAGGAGACGCTGATCAGGGCTCCGAGCATCACGCTCCCCGGCGCCGGACAGCAGACCGCGACCGCGACCGCGAGCGACGACGGTGCGGCGCACGCGTCCGAGAGCTGCACTACCTACACCACGATCTCGGTCGCGACGCTGACGCTGACTGAGTCGAGCTCAGTCCCCGAGACCCCGGCCCCCGCCGACAGCACGCCGACGGCGGGGCCCCCCGTCCCCATCCTGGCTAACGCCGCGAGCGGTCACGGCCCGGTCTTCGGCACGATGCTCCTCGCCGCTGCCGGAATTGCCGGCGCCCTGCTGTAGACCGCCCCGCAAGGAGCTGGTGATGGGTGTTTGTGGAGTTGTAGATCCGCGGCAATAGATGTAGCACGATGGAATGTCGATGTTGAGAAGCTGTCTCACTGGAAATAATCATCGTGTCTTCCAACTCGCGTCAAAGAGATACCCCTTTCTTTTTCCGCTATTGCGCCGGATATCGTATATTCATTCCGCTTTAGCCAGATTATTATGGGGGCGGCTCGCTGCTGTTAACAGCTTATCTTTATCCGTTGATTCAGCAATCCCGAGCACCCCCTCGCTCACGCTGGTCTTACAACTTGCTCCGCTCTCTTGAATAGCAGAGATGACGTCGAAGACGGGATCTTGTATATACAAATCACGGTTTTGTTGTAGTATCTAGAGTATGTAAATATTAGGACGAAAATGACCGAGTGCCTGCCAACCTACCCGCGAGTGGCTTCCTAGTCCGGGTGGAGGTTCGAATTCTCTAGGCCTGGGTGGTATGGCCTGGGACGTGATGGTCGGGTTCGCCTGGCTTGGCGCGATGCCTATCGGATTAAATCAAAGGACTCAACCACCTCCCCCAGCCCACACCAACCCCAGGGTATTCTGCTGAAAGACAGGATGATGAGCGTGTTGATTGAGGTTCCAACTAGCTGTTTATCTAGGTGGCAGAGGCCTGTTATATATACACAATACTGACAAGAGACATAACACTGTACTTGTAGCTAGACCTTGACCCTCACTTATCAGATTCGACCGTCGACCCGTATATCCAGCCGGGTCAGAATCCACCTACATAACTCCATTACGAAGAGGAACATTGGCGAGGTTTTCCTGGGTGTCGACACGCCGCGCTTAGGTATTTTGAAGAACTTCGAGAATAGCAGTACCTAGGAGAATGTTAGTACGTGGCCGTTTATGCGGTTCTGGCATCATGACCATACGGCGAATCGGGCACCCTTCTGGCTGCAAGTCTGTTTGTCACCATCTATGAGTGCCTACGCGAGAGGCCGTCACTCCACGTTTTATACTCACCATGAAAGCTGCTCTTCGCCGCGCCGACGTAAATAAGGATTGAGGGGTGGCTCCGCCCGGGGAACTGCAATTGATATAGATAGAATATCACCCTACCTCCCCGGTTATCACAGGAAGACGCCTTCCCAAGCTACTAGGCGCCTATAAGAAGCATTGTCACACACACACACACACACATATATATATATATATGTATGTATGTATTGGAAAACGACGCTCAGATTTCGGGGCGTGATAATGGCCAAGGTCTAGATTCCGTTACGGAAGTAGTTACCAAGCTGCCAACTGATCGATATAGGCCGTTGGCCCCCTTGTACTGCCCTCCAAGCCTTGAGCCATACTCACTAGTCACCCCTTCAGGCCTCCGCTTCTGTTGACACATATGTATAGCAAGGCAGTTGATGGCTTGCCTTAGCCGGCTAGTGTAAGTATGATACTATAAGAGACAAGCCCTCCAAGAGCTTCTCGCAGCCGAGCCGGTGGGATGGCGATCTCGGCACCTTTACAAGTAAATGTAGGAGCAGAAGCTACAAGAAAAAAGTGCCGGATTTCGAGAATCTACTCCACCAGAGCCGCGATTCTCAACGAGCTACAAAGAGGCTGGGGCTTGGCGATCTCTGCCTGCCTGCCTGCCTGTCTTCTCCTGGACGGACAGGACAGGGCAGGCAGGCCGGCTGGTATCCCGGTTGGCCTACCGAGGCTTCAGCGACTAATTCAATGAGAAAAACACTCTGGCTTGTTACTTACTACTATTGTGGCACTGCAAAATGGACTACGGTAGGGAGGTGGAAACGTTAGGCCCGTTCTATTATCGCCCTGGCCTCTCCGCAGTCCAGACGACCCTCGTTCTCCCTACCTAGCAAAGCCTAATATTAGCCATTCCCTAAACACTTTCCGCGCTGCCACGGAATTGGAGGGGTGGTCGACGAGCCTCCTCTCTCGATTACATGGCGCGGATACCTACATATGTAACTGTAATGTTAAGTACCGAGCAAGGGGCTTCGGTGTAGAGTCGAACAGGGGGACGGAGTAAGACCACGCTCGCCCTCAACGGGTGTGCGCTAACTAGGGCGGGGAATCGGCAGATGCGGAGTGACCGTTCCTCACACGCAAAAGAGCTCACGTATCAGCAAAACTATAACGCGTGTTGCGCTTGTTCAGAGGATTCCAGGGGTCCATCAATCGCGTACAGGGAGATGACGATCACCAAGAATGGGAAAGGGCATGCCCCAAGGCGCCGTGCAGAGTACGATGGTATGGTATTATTCAGGATACCCTGCTTTCCCAAAATCAAATACTATTACAAGCTCTTTATACTAAGAAGGTCATGGATAGGTTCCCACCAGATAAGTGGGACGGTAGGTAGCCCTACTTTCTGCCACAGCACTTTTCACCCCCGGCTGTCCTGCCTGTTTGCCTGAACAGACAGGTGGTCTATATGCCCAAGTCTTCGCCCGCGTCACCCTGGTCGTCCGGCTCGGAGATGGGCATCATGCCCTCGTTGGGGTCACCCTCGTGGACCTTCCCGTCGTGCTCGTACGTAATGCGCTTCCAGCCGCACGGCTCGGATCCGTCCTTGATCCACTCCGTCGTCGGGAAGTAGTGCTCGTTCTTCTTCATCGTGATAACCCACGGTACGTCGTCGAATGTCATGGCTCTCAACCGGAAATCTAGAGCCGGGTTAGTCCTATGGGGGAAAAAGGAACCTACGCACGGGGGGAGCTCTTGAGCAGTAGGAAGACAGGGAAGGGCGAGACATACAGGTATTGTCCGGAATCTTGACGACTTCGTTCAAGAAGCTCTTGAGATCCGGCGTCGGCTTTCCGTTGACGTGGGTGATGAAATTCGTGGGCGCGAGTCCGTACTGATAGGCTGGGGAACCCCTACTTCTAGCAGAAACGTAGACTTCGCTGTGTAGCTTGCTAATCTGTTGCCGCACGGCGTGATGGGGAGCGTGCAACACGGCTCCGCAGAACGAGATGGCATGGTCGGTCTCGACGTCATCCGCCGAGACAGTGGGAACCTGGAGGTGTAGCTCCTCACCCTCCCGGACGATGACGGCATCGAGGATTTCATGGGAATACATGACGTCCAACTCGGAAACACGCGTAATGATCTTGCCGTTCAGGGTCAGGATGATGTCGCCCTCGAACAGGACGCTAGGGTGGTTCCCGCGCTCGAAGGTGCGCTTCGAGACCATGAAAAGCTGGTGTGCATTCTTATTTGCCAGCGAGACCTGGTGAATCCAATGCTCGGATACGCCCATAACGCGGGCTTGCGCCATAGCAATGGCACGGAACTCCATTGAGAGCATTCGCAGCTTAGGAGTTTGGCCCTGCTGGATCTGCGAGACGACAGGCAAGAGGGTCGGGGTAGCCAAACCAAGATGGTACTCCTCGTCTCTTGACCCGTGAGATCTTTCGCCGAGGTAGGTGAGCCACAATGCTTGCACAGTACCGTCCTTGTCAACGAGTACGCCGCTTCCGCATTGGCCGCTGAGGTTTGTATCTACCGTTATCGCGTCGACGTTCAAGGCTCTATACCTCGGTGCTCCCGAATTGGCAGGAATAGCGACGGCGGTGACCTCGGTCACTGTAGTAGCAGCGTGGACGATGCGTCCACTCCTGTTGTATCCGATGAATGTTGTCGAAGCGCCTTGCGAGATGTAGTCGCTGCCTAACTTGGCACTCAACACTGGCGCGTCAACAAGTTGCGGGTCATACTTGATGATAGCGTAGTTCTGGAGAGGGTGCATAAATACAACCTTAGCCTGAACTACGATCGAGTCGGCAATCGTGACCCAAATGTCGCACAGATCATATGGAACAATGGCTCTCGAGATGACCACAAGTCCTTTCTCGGCATCGATGACGAGACCCATTCCCCATTTTCGGTTCCGCGGAAACCCATCTAGTTTAAGCGGCATGGTACAGTTGACCTGCACAAAGCTCCGTACCAGGTCTGCCACGGCAGGGTGAGAGGTGTGTTCCAGCTGGATAAAGGAGCCTTTTAGGCGAACCGGGGGTATTTGCGGTATGGGATCCGCCAGGTCTTCGAAGTCCCACAAGCCGGTCTTGTCATTCCTAACGGCCAGCAACATCTTGGTACACCAATGTCGATCCACATTGACGATGATGGTATGGAGTGTATGGAGATCTCTAAGGTGTCTATACTGGACCACTACCCGCTTCCTATCGGGGATCTGTTTGACGACATTGATGAAGGTCTGTAGGTCAGGGGTCTTCTTCTGATCTATAGATTGTATCATGGCCCCGCTATCGGTACTATCGAATCGGAAAGACCCTGAAGCCTCGCAGACATAGACTCCCTTGCAAGCAACACCATAGAGCCGTGCTTGCTGATAGGATAGGCTGTGGAAACTTGCTCCACTGACAGTAACAAATCGGTCAGGTGTTATCTCGTGGAGATCTCCAACCTGAATGTCAACTTCGACATCCTCCCCTCCACGTTGTAGAGTGAAGTGAATGGTCTTCCCAACATTAGAGTCCAGTATCTCGTCCAGTCGGATGAATTGGGTGATCATCTCGCCGTTGACTTTCAGGAGCACATCGCCCTCCTCTATATTCGTGTGGGCAGGCCCCTCTGGAAGAACGATCTCTGCAACCAGTAGATTAGTCTCCTTAGGGAAGGCCTTGCGCATTTCGGCCTCCCATTCTGGCGTCAAACCAAGACGACGACATTCATCAAAGGGCTTCAGCAGGAATTGACACTGTATAGTGCCCCGTTCGACCGGCTTCCCTTCTTGTATGCAGCGCAGGGCGCGCAACGGACGGTCGAGGGGAAGAAAGTAGTCGGTAGAGGCACCATCAGATCGACCCCCAGCTTGCAACGCTACAGCGAAGCCGTCAATGTTTACAACAGGACTGCCAGAACTGCCTCCGCTTGCTGCGGCATTTGCTTGATAGTAGCACGTGTTGAAATCGCTATAGCCCTCGCCATATTCAGGGGCGTTTCGATCAAGTCGACTGATGACACCGGAAAGGATGCTGAGCTTTTCACCTGCGTCGTTACCGACAACCCTTATCTCAACTCCGACTGAGAAACAAATTAGTAACTCGAAGCTAACGCTTGACCCATGGAGATTGACATGCCTTTTGCCAAGTCTGGGCGGAGGGGAAGGGCCTCTACAGGCATATACTTGATGGCTTTAGGATCGAAGCGCAGGATTCCGAAGTCGTGAACCGGGTCCCTGTAAACCGGGTAGGCATCGACTTCCTCGTGGTTGTCAAAGACTACGTACCCCCAGAAGGGGCCAGCACCGACGACATGGCGATTTGTAAGGATGTATCCTTTCTCGGCATCGACGACGAAGCCAGTTGCTTCGCTGGCGCAAGCCGCGTCGGTATCGAAGGAACACGTCTGACAGAAGCGAATAGACACGACATTCCGCACAACCTTCTGGACCATAGCCTGCCACTCGGCGCTGTCGCCAGGTTGGGCTTGGTACAAGGGAACAACGTCATCGTCAGGAATATCGGCAGCATCAATAAAGTTGCCCATTTCCACGTCGGGGGTGTTCTCGCTCGGGGAAAGTCTGCCGTTCAGGTGCCGGGACTGCTTGTTAGGCCTCTCGGTGCCTGGGGACGGGACGTGCTTCCTTTTTGATCGCGTGGTTGGGCCTGTCCCATTCATAGTGACAGTAGTGGTTGTTTCGCTGGATTCACTCGGTCGGGAGGCGGTGCTGACGAACCGACAATGCGGCTTGAGATGGGCCAGGACCGGGTAGGATTCGTGAAGAGTGCGGTGGACCAGCGAACCTGGCAAAGTGAATGGACGGGGATGTAATTGTAGGTGTAGACTGCGAAGGGCGGTACCTGGTGCAAGACTTAAAATACTGAGACTGTTCAGCAGAGGTAGCAAGCGCTTCATACAGCGCCGATTCACCCCTTTTGTCTATACAATGGAACCCAGAACCAGAAATTCAAGTTCTGTGTTGGGAATCATCGGACGTCGTGCAATCCAGAACGACTCGAACCAACTAAACTGGCTATGCGCTGCGAGTCAGAAAGTATATTAGTATACAAAAGCGAACGCAGCGGGAAACATTTCAGGACGGGAAAGCAGAAAAGAATGTGTCCCTCGAAGATCGGTGCTGTGCTGTTCGAGGAGACACGTCTAACGTTGCGTCTGCAATGCCAAAAATGCTGACCGGTTACCCAATGTTAAAACTTCGAGGCGGCAGGCACATGCGCAATGCTCCCAATCCGCGCGCCTTTCTCTTTACCTATCACAGAGTATCAGAGGTATCTTTAAAGTATTTTCCTGGGCAGCAGGGATGCCGTCACCTTGATGGGCCCCAAAGTCTAGCATAGGCGCCGTTTGCGAACTTAGAGGGGCGCACGTACCAATGCACACCCCCTCTATTTGCATGCCGCGAATTTTAAAGCCTTTATAATTTAAAATTTAGTAGCTTAATAACTACTACAGTGAACTATGTATAATAATAGTTTTAAATATTAACTTAATTTATATATATTAAAATATAACGTTATACTTTATATAAAATAGCACCGATATTTAACTATTTATACTATATTTAATTTATTTTAAGTTATTTAATATTATTAATAGCCTACTCGATATTATAAGATATAATAAACTATTTATAATTTAGTAGAAGTGTAAATGGGGTGTGTGCATTAGTACGTGCACGACTGTAAAAGTTTTAGTGCATAAATTTTACTTATGGTATGCGGCTAAACGGCGGTGGCTTATATGTAGATCGCAGAATTGGGTCGAGCCAAATTGTAGTACACGGAATAAAAAGCGACAGTATGCGTGCGGATTTGCTCCGCGTACTGATAACGTGTCCAAGACGAGAGAAGAAAAAGAAACTGGGAAAAAGAAAGAATGTTGAGGACGGTGCGAATCGAACACACAACCTCTGGAAAGCCACCTAGCAAACCTTCTAGAACCCATCTAGGGGCCTAGGATTCACCTAGCTGGAAGCCAACGCGCTACCATTGCGCCACGTCCCCGTCTGTTTAAAATTAGAATGACATAGATCTTTATAAAATTAAGACCTTGGACATAGCTTGATTTCGACAATTCTTATTAGGGTACGTAGCTTATATTAGGCTAATAACCTTGCTTATCTAAAGCTCTCCTAGTTAATACGATTAAATTTAAAACCTTACTAATTTTTTTATCATATAATTGTGGAGAAACAGGCTCAAAGTGATGGTTTCCTGATTCGGTGTTGTTCCAGTTGTTGTGACTCGGTGGGAGTGGTGTGGGAGTAGCCAGTTTAGATACAAAATGGTGCGGTTAAGAACCCACACCCCGTTGCCCTCGGGACCCCCTAAAACGAAAATTCCTTCAGCCACCATATCCTAACAGTTATTTATATTTTATTAAAATATAACAGGTTAATATCGTAACTGCGAAACCCTCCTTCTCGCTAGTACGAAAATTACTTCTAAGGATTAGCGGATTGCGGTTATAGATAATGGCCGGATTCTACAGACGAGGGGGTTCTTAAGTGGCTTTAATACTTCGATTCACCTACGAGAGGTTGCTCGCCGCCTTGACGCACTCCGCTTGCTCCCAAGTACTGGCGCATAGATCGCGCGCATCGTGCACCTCGGCTGGCGAAGGTGTCGCAACACAATAGCCCTTGTTTAACGGCGTTTCCACTGCTTTTAGGCCTTTAAGGCTTCCAGGGCTTCCAGAGTTAACAACTTTCAGGGCTTTAGGGCTTCAGGGCTCCAAGGTTAAGGGCCTATACAGTACCAGATGCCGGTAATGTTACGGTAAATGTTGCCAAAACCTTCCTATTTGGTGCCAAGATCCAAATACTGTAATCGGTTTTAAGGGAAACGGGATTTCGACACAATAACCCTCGTCCACTCCGTTGCAAGCTTACCACGTTAAAACGAGGGCATTCATACGGTATCCCCTACGGTTTCTCAACTTCAGTCTCCAGAGTCGTTGTCTCCGTCTCCTATGAGCCCCTTTGTCAGGTACCTAGTCATAGACACGTCATACATAGTCTTGTGCAAGATTCAACGTCCTTGTACAAGAAACCCGTGATTTCATTAACGCTCTTGGTGCTGAATCATTCTTCTCTATTATTCGGGAAATGCAGAGATGTGGTCCTTGATACTGCCAGTCGTGGAAACTCTGGAAAAGCGGCCTACGAGAACGGAGAACTTAGGGTCTGGTTGGGACATACCATGGGCACAAGATAGTATAAGTCTAAATCATGTACGGCATCTGCTGAATGAGAATTACTTCACGCAAGAGAGAAGTACTAGGATACATGGCGATGGCGCTTTGTCAGGGCCTCACATAAGCCCCTGACGCCTCAACCAAACTGACTGAAGGCGGGTGTGACCCAAGGCCAGGGTATAGAGGAATATAACGGGAAATCGAGGCATTAATACAGAAAATAGGCTATAGTCGTGTCAAATTCTCTGCTAAAGTAGTTCACAGAGTCTTTATCTCGGCCTTCTCAGGTAGTTGATCGTGCCAGGCCAGTTGGTTGCCTTAGATACAGGCAAACTACAAGAGAAGGGGAGAGAATATATGTCCCCCTTGGCAACCTGCATGCTTACCTTCTTTATTTGCTGTGTGAATGGCCAATGGAGTTAGTAGTCATGGCAGCTGTCAAAAGTCGCGTGCTCCCGCCATAAAAGTTTCTGGCAGAGCTTGCCTTGTGTTAACCGTCTATAATGCGTAATTCTTCCAGGGGCTATCTATAACGCGTACGTCACGCGTTCCTTCCCAAGAATATCTTAAAAGATTTGCCTTAGTCCCATTCCCCAAGTCTATTGAGGGCTTGCCGTGTGGTTATTCTTTACACGATCTCTATCCCCGCAACCCACCTGTGTCTTCCCAAGCTTTCAAGCTCTCCCATAGGAAACACTTTCGACTTCTTCCTGTTATTTCCACTTCACTTCAAGTCCTCCTTTATTCCAGTCATCTGGAGTATCTCTACATTTGACCCTAACGCCTCGGCAAGCCTCATCAAGCACCTAAACCGAGAGGATCTATCATCTCGACAGTCTGTTGCCCACGACCTCCAGAACATTAGCAAGGTAAGCCATAGTCGCAGTCGACATTCCATTTTTCACTATTTTTGTCCCCTTGAGGCCTAGCGATGCCTGCGTGTTACATACTCAGAAGTGCTCGGTTACTGCACATACCCCTAGATCTTATCCCATCCTCATATCCTGGGTAATGCTTAGTAACTTTACCTAGCTGCTGCCTCCTTTCCCAATATCCTTTTATCGTTGTACCTCTAGTGTCTCTAGAACTGTGGAAGCATGAGTGCTCGGCGGCTCTGCTCAGCTCCCGAGTTTGGCCACCCCAGTCCCTACTTCGTCGCCTTTACATACGGAACTGTCACTACACAAATGTTGCGTCATTCCTCATGTCTCCTAACTCAGCCGCTTGCTTTCTTTCCTCATTTCCTCAGTAGCCCTCCTACAAGCGCCCACTGGCGCCGCTCATGAGTCCTATTGCCTCAAGAAACCCTCACATCAGCAACGTGAACGTCGATTCCGCGTCCTTCAAACCAGTGCCCCATATAAGTCTCACCTTCGACTGACTCTACAGTCTCTGACATTTTCAGTCTTTATCTATTCAAACACATTGTGTCATTGACACGAAACGGCAGGTGGACAGGTTCCTACCATTCTGTTCCTTTAATCTACCTCTACTGCTACACACTTACCCATCTCCCACTTCCCTACATCCCATCCACTTCCACTCTACCATTTCGATTAGCCCATCTATCTTTTACTTCTTACAACCCCAAACCTTTTCACACTACATCCACTCAACACACCAATACACTTACACCAATACAAACACCATACCCATAACTACATACCAACTAACCATAACCAGACAAGACAACATGGCGGACTCCAACAACAACAACGAGAGCGCCGGTGGCAAGTGGACCGACGCTGAGAAGGTATGACCTCCCTATCATGACCCAACCCAACCAAAAACACAAGTATACTAACCAACATATACCAGGCCTCGATGATGGTCCAAATCATCGAGCAGCTGACCTCAGCCGGCGGAAAGGTCCGCCTGGGCGAGCTCAACATGCCGGGCCGCACCACGAAGTCGCTCACGCACATGCTGGGAAAGATCAAGGAGGAGGCGGCCCTCCACAAGCGCGAGGGCGGCAGCGGCAGCGGCAGCGGCAGCGTTCCCGCGACCCCCAAGGCCAAGGGCGGCTCCAAGAAGGGTGTCTCGTCTGGTAGGTTCGAGTTCAAGTTTCAATCCTCCTTCGTCTCTGGCGTCGTTTGACAAGCAGGCGGCAACCCGCAACTCCCATTGGAAAATGGCAGGCATTCCGCGTGACTTCCTCGTCTTGCTGCTTTGGTTCCCAGCTCACTTCCGCGCTCGAGTGGACCTACACTGGGACACCCGCTGTTGCTTTGTCAGGATAACTGTACACATGGGCAAATATCGTGTATCGGGGTATGAAGACGCTAACCAATGTTGCATTATACAGCACCTGGCAGCGGCACAGGCACCGGCGGCCGAAAGCGCACCAAGACCGCAGCCGCCGCCACGGGAAGCGACGATGACGGCGAGAAGGACGGCGACTACGGTAAGCATTTCTCCCTTCCCTCCCTCCGCGCTCCGCCGTCAGACCATGGCTTACGTACTAACCCCATCCTCCCAGGCGATGCCGCCCCGACCAAGAAGCGCCAGCGCCGCACCCCGGCATCCAAGAAACGCGCTCCCGTCTTCAAGTCGGAGGCCAAGGCCGAGGATACCGTGAGCGAGGACGGCGAAGATGAGAAGACGTCCGACGTTGCAGTCCCCGAGGCCGTTGACATGGTCAATGCCGCCATCGCCGCCGCCAATGGTGCGGCGCCTCTGGACGGCGTCGCCTAAGCCCCTCATCAGCGCCGTGGTGTCCTCTCGGGATAGGGTAGGGGCTGGGTTGGTTTACCTTTTTTGAACCCGCCCGTACGTAGGGGTTGTCTGTTGTTTATCGCAGGCAGTCGGTTTATTGGACATAGGGCCATGGATGGATATCGCGTTTGACCTTTTGACTTGACATTCACATTGCATCCAATCCGTCTACCTTACCTGGATTGGCCTGCCCCCTTCCCCTAGTCAGCCCCTCCTCTACAGCTCTCGCGAACTACTTGTGGTGGTATCTTGAGACACTCGACGCATTCTAGCACATATTTTGCTTGGGGGGCAGGACTTGTACATTAGGAGATACGCAATTCCCGTGGTCGTTGTTTTTACCGATGCAGATATGTTTAGTTGCCATATCCATCGATCGTCTGACCATCTGGATGGCATTTCGCCAGCTGTTCAGGGCTGCGTTATCCATAGGGCAATTAAATCCCATATTCTTGCAACTGTTCGAGACTGTCCTCGCCTGCGTGAAAGTGTCCTTCTCTCCGTGACAGTGGAAGGGGTATCCACTAACAGAAGACCAGGCGAGTTGAGGAGGCCCTACTAACCCAGATTAACAGCTCAAATTCAAGTCATTTGATACTACACGGCAGGATTGGATGATAGTGTAACCCACACGGAGCAAATGTCGAGCCAGTATATTGTCCCCGAACAGGACCTAGCCCACATACTATGTTCCCCTATATCAGCAGGCGCTCCCTATGTATGTGATAGTAGTAAAGCAAGCTGTGTGAACAATTCCTTCCAGCCAAGCGCCGGCCCGTAAATTACAAAGCCCATATCGAGCAAAAGTATGCCTAGCACAGGTATAACTAATTAGTGGGTAATCGTCCTCCCCGACGTCCTTCAACAGCGTTCAAACACTCTGTACAAGCCCTTCAGGCTCGCCAATTCCAGCACGCCGGCTCTCATAAAAGATTTGGTGGCGACAAGCCTCGCTTTGAACGCCGGGAAGAAGACATGCTCGACGGCACGATGGATATGGGCCCTCCGTGCCTTGATCTCATCCGATATATCCTCTTCCACCTGATCGTTGCCGGGGAGGGACGGCAACTGTTCCGGGACGTAGTAGGTTGCCAGCTCCCGCAGGAATGACTCGAAGCACGCCTTCTCGTCCGTCCAGTCGACGTGCGGACCCAGGCGTAGCAGGAACTGCGGTAGCTTCGCCATCGAAGGCGTGTAACCTTTCAACAGAAGCGGGATACTCAGCAGCTCGCCAGCCGGAGAGACTTCGAGGCTGAAATACTCTAGCAACATTTCGCGTCGCTCGATCAGCTGCTCGGCCACCTTTTCGACTACCTCGCCCACGTCGAAGTCGTCATCATCGGCCAACTCCCCGTCCGCTGCCGTTGCTTTCTCGCGCTCCGCTGCAATCTGGAGCACCTCACGTAGATCGAGTGTCGGCTGGAACTTAATGGCTCCGAAATTGCCAAAGTCCGTGAGTCCAACCTGGTAGAAGTACTCGAAGCATGCGCGTCCGTAGTCAACGAGGAAGAGTTTCACCCCCCCTTGGATGGCTGCCAAGCGACGCCGCTCGTCCACGATTCCCACGAAGGTGTGATTAGCAAATATCTCCGTTAGTTCGTGATGCATGTCATCTCGGACCTCGGATCGAAGTTCACGCACGCTCGTAAGTCTGCAAACAATCGGCTCACGATCCGTCATTTCATACACGGGTTCCGGTGCCAACTCGGAGGTAGAACCGTGTGATGTACCGGGGACTGGGGACTTTGACGCAGAAGGAAACATGCTAGTTATCTTGCGTAACGAAGCATCTGTTCGAACAAGGTTGTTCTCGTAAGGACGCGATGGGGTCTTCCGCAATGTCGCTGGTGTCTTGGAAGAGGAGCTTTCAGGTTCTTGTTGTGGTGTGCTATCCGGGAGAATTGTTCCGGGGAGGAGTGTCTGGGTCATGAACGTCCGACTTGTGTCCACAGCAGCTAATTTTACTCGAATGTTTTCGCAAATAGCTTGAATGATTTCATCCTCATTCAGGAAGTTGACTTCCCGCTTTGTGGGATGCACATTGACATCGACGCGTTGCGGGTCTATCTCAAGGCTGAGGTAGACGAAGGGGTGCCCGTTCTTCGGGAGGAATGTCGAGTATGTCTGCTCCAGCGCTTTCTTTATGTGTGAAGATTCCACGCTGCGATGATTGATGAAAAGGAGGAGGGTTGTCTTCTTAATATGATAATTGGCATTTGTGGCCCAACCAGAAGCCTTGAATCCCCAGCGGTCATCAGCAGTGGCGAACTCGATAAGCTCATTAGCTACACTTCCACCATGTATTTGTCTTATACGATCTATCGTCGAGGCTTGAGACTGTACGGAGATGGAGGTTCCCGAGTCGCCATGCTTCTTGCAGGAGAAGGCAACACCCTCGCAGTGGATGGCGTAACGACCCACCATGTCAATGATCTTGTTGTACTCGTCAGAGGTAGATCTGAAGGCCTTGCGACGCGTGGGAACGTTGTAGAACAAGTCTTCTACGGAGATCTGTGTGCCATTCCGTCCTGCCGTGGGCTTGGGTTCGGGTGTCTGGCCAGGTTTTGCTGGCGACAGTTTCCCCCCATCGTAATGTGCCCGCCACGCGCAGTTGGAATCCTTCGTCTTCGTGGTGACGGTGAGATGAGCAATATGGCTAATACTGGCAAGTGCTTCACCCCGAAATCCATAGGTGCCAATGTTACTCAGGTCCTCGAACTTCTTGAGTTTGGATGTGGTGAATCTTTCACACAGAATGGGCAGGTCCTCTTTCTGGCTTGGCATCAGCAACAGAGCGCCGGTAAAAGCATAGGAGCGCTTACGTCGATTCCATGACCATTGTCAGTGATTTGCAGCAATTTCAGTCCGCCGTCCTTGACCAGGATCTCTAGCGAGGTGGATCCCGCATCAACAGCATTCTCGATCAACTCCTTCAAGGCGTGCACCGGTGCAACGATGATTTCCCCCGCAGCAATCTTGTTTACAACATCTTGGTCTAGTGCCTACGCGAGCGGAATGTAAATAAGCATAGTTGAACGTGGTCGGCTTGGCGAACTTGCCTTTATACGACGAGGTGCATTTTCATCTGCAGTCATCTCGGGCGCCTTCCTTTTGGTGCCTCTTGGCTCATCGACGTCCATGGCATCCTCCATGACGGTTGCGACTTAGTTCTGATATGTGTCTGTGAAGGTGGAAATGAGTTAGGGTTTGGTTCCTATATCGCTGGCCAGACGCTTGGTCGGCATATGAGCCTAGATCACAAACGGGACATTCGTTACTGTGAGGATTTCAGCCGGCTGAGTCCGATTATTCGAGATCGTATCTAAGGTGAGTAGTAATTGATGGGAGGATGCCTTGACGGCGATAATAGACCATCCAAGAAAGTTGCAACAGACCTGGAGCCCAGGCAGACAACCCGTGCTTGCTGCTTGAAAGTCAATGCGCAACAGCCGCTAGCACTTGGCTTCAGTTGCATGGGACGGTTGCTGAACTAACGGACATATGACCATATTAGAGCCTGAAAGTTGCTGCGCTGCAAGATAGATATATAATTCTATCTGCATATTTAAGTATACATCGAGGTAACTCCCATGGTCCATGGGATGAGGGTTGGACGAAAGATGTACCAAAGTATGGAGGAGGACCGCATCCAAGGTACCTTAAGCAAGGGCATAGAAGTAGCTCATCAGAACGATTTAAGAGATAGATCCCTACCAGGGCAAACCCCCCCAGTACTAAGAGACAAATGACATATTTTGCCCAGGCCTTTACAGCTTAGGATAAGGTCTAATTCCATGGACCCTTCGAAATGCCCGTGAAGATGTATTCCGCCTTGGAACACTACATAGGCTCACTGTAAGTTAGCATGTGTAGAACTACCTACCACCACCATGGAATGTTATGTGGTTCAAAATATTGATTACCTAATAGGGCACTAGGACTAGTAACCGCTTTGACCACCTTTAACCTCAAGGTTGCCCAGATTTTTGCGTTAGGCGGCAGAGCCTCGCGTAAACCTCTACGGCCAGGCGGCCTAGCTGCAGGTGTGGTTGGGGCAGCGGCTTTGCGTTGCGCCCAAGAGAAGCTCCATCACTAACGTTACTTGTAGCATCATCACCTGCCATCTCTTCGCAAAACGCCCACCGTGTACAACATACTTTTTTCCCACCCATCGTCGGTGATTACATTGCTCATTCCCACCAGAGGTCCCAGCTTTGGTTCTACATCTTTTTGCCTTCGGCGAATAGTGGCAGTGTGAACTATATCTCTGTAGAACGTCATCGTAATCACATTCGCCTCACCCTCCCAAAGCTCGTCCTCCCCCCCGTCAGTTCTACCACCATGGCGCAAGACAACGACGTGCCAAAGGCCGCCGACAAGGGAAAGGGAAAGGCCGTCGATAATAAGCCAGATGAGAACAAGAGGACCAAGGATGGCCAGGCTCAGGTCAACGGCAAGAAGGACGAGGAACGGATTGGTGGTATGCCAACTTGGCTTTTGCTATTATTGTAGATCTTCTATCGCTAACCCGGCATAGCTGAAGAGGAGCTGAGCGAAGAGGATCAGCAGCTCAAGAGCGAGCTAGACATGCTCGTCGAGCGCCTGACTGTGCGTTTTCCATGTCCCTATGCTACCCCGCCACTCCGACTCTGCTGACCAGCTCTGTAGGAATCAGATGCATCCCTATACAAGCCGGCCTTGGAGGCCATGAAGACCTTCATCAAGACCTCCACATCCTCTATGACAGCCGTCCCGAAACCTCTCAAGTTCTTAAGACCGCATTACGAGACTCTGACGAAACTCTACGAGCAGTGGCCGGCGGGAGGTGACAAATCATCCTTGGCCGATGTTTTGTCGGTCATCGGCATGACATTCTCGGATGAGGATAGGCAAGACACATTGAAGTACCGACTAGAGTCCACCACTCAAGACATCGAATCGTGGGGCCACGAGTACACGCGACATCTAGCCTTGGAGATCGGAGAGGTCTATGGCAAGAGGGTTACGAATGACGAGCCCGTCAAGGACCTCGTGGACCTCGCCTTGATCCTCGTACCGTTATTCTTGAAGAGCAACGCGGAAGCCGATGCGGTTGACTTGATGAGCGAACTCGAGATTATTGAACAACTACCTAAGTACGTCGACGAGAACACCTACTCTCGGGTCTGCCTGTACCTCGTGAGCATGGTCAATCTCTTAATGTACCCTGATAACGAACAATTCCTCCGCACTGCCCATGAAATATACAAGACGTACAAGGAACATACCCAGGCCATGGTTATTGCGATACGGCTCAATGACCTAGACCTCATCACCCAGGACTTCGAAGACGCGAAGGATCCGGCGTTGAAGAAGCAGTTGTCATTCCTGCTTGGGCGTCAAAACATCTGGTTTGTCTATGAGAGGGACGGTGAGAGCATGGAGGATGCCCAAGAGATCGATGAGGCCATGACCAATATGAAGTTGTCGGAATACTTCAAGTTCCTCGGCAAGGAACTCAACGTCCTCGAACCTAAGACTACTGAGGACATCTACAAGAGCCACCTAGAGAGCAGCCGAGTCGCTGGCATGACGAATCTGGACTCGGCCCGGCACAACCTTGCAGCCGGCTTCGTCAATGCGTTCGTAAATGCCGGCTTCGGGAATGACAAGATGATGCTCGTTGACCAGGAAGCCTGGTTCTGGAAGACCAAGGACGAGGGTATGACGTCTACTGTGGCATCGCTGGGCACGCTCCTGATGTGGGACGTTGAGAACGGGCTCGATAAGATCGACAAATACACGTACGCGAATGAGCCTGAAGTTCAGGCTGGTGCTATGCTTGCCATCGGCATTATGAATTCCGGTGTGCGCCTCGACAGCGAGCCTGCCTTGGCCTTGTTGGGCGAACCGGAGAAGCTGGAGCATAAGAATCCCCTGGTTCGGACCGCCTCCATCATGGGTCTCGGACTCGCATATGCTGGTTCTCATAAGGAAGAAATATTAGAGGTCCTACTACCCATTGTCCAGAACTCTGGACAGAGCATGCAAATCTCTGCAATGGCCGCTCTGGCTTGTGGAATATCATTCGTCGGCACAGGTAATCCGGAAGTCAGCGAGGCTATTGTCACTCTCCTCATGGATGAGGAGCGGCAGAACCAGTTGACGGACAAGTGGACCCGATTCTTGGCTCTTGGCCTCGGTCTTCTATTCTTTGGCCGGCAAGAAGAGGTAGATGTCATCTTGGAGACCCTGAAGGCTGTTGACCACCCCATGGCTAGGCCGACAGCTGTTCTCGCGGAAATCTGCGCTTGGGCTGGAACGGGAGCCGTGCTGAAGATTCAAGAACTCCTGCACATATGCAATGAGCACATCGAGGACTCGGATGATAAGAAAGGCGATGAGCTGCTGCAGGCATACGCAGTCCTCGGCATCGCCCTGGTTGCAATGGGTGAAGACGTGGGCCAAGAGATGGTACTGCGACAATTTGGTCATCTCATGCATTACGGCGAGGCAAACATCCGACGAGCTGTTCCGTTAGCCATGGGCCTCATCAGCCCTAGTAACCCCCAAATGAAGGTCTACGACACGCTCTCTCGGTACAGCCACGACAACGACAACGACGTCGCCATCAACGCCATCTTTGCCATGGGTCTTCTGGGAGCCGGTACGAACAACGCCAGATTAGCCCAGCTTCTACGACAGTTGGCAAGCTACTACCACAGAGATCAGGAATCCCTATTCATGGTCCGCATTGCTCAAGGCCTCCTCCACATGGGCAAGGGCACCATGAGTCTCAACCCCTTCCACACCGACCGCCAGGTCCTTTCGCGGGTATCGGCCGCTGGTCTGCTCGCCGTGCTCGTCGCCATGATCGACGCCAAGCAGTTCATCACCTCGAATTCGCACTACCTCCTCTACTTCCTCGTCACTGCCATGCACCCGCGCTTCCTCGTGACCCTCGATGAGAACCTTAAGCCTCTAACCGTGAACGTCCGGGTCGGCCAGGCCGTGGACGTCGTGGGCCAGGCCGGTCGCCCGAAGACCATCACCGGTTGGCAGACACAAAGCACGCCGGTCCTGCTGGCGTACGGAGAGCGCGCGGAACTCGAGGACGAGGAATACATCAGCCTCAGCAGCACCCTGGAGGGTCTCGTTATCCTCCGCAAAGTAAGGACCATATCACCTCCTCTTAGAAGTAGATGAAACTAATGTTCCGTTTAGAACCCGGAGTGGGAAGACGGCAAATGAGCCGAACATTGACTGAGTAGGTCTTAACGATGCCATACCCTTAATGGGGCAGCAGCTGAAATGAGGTCTGGCCAGAACCCAGTAGAAATGAGGCGAGGGCCCTGGAATCAGGGGGCTAGGAGCGACATGGTTGCAGGCTCATCATACACCAAATGTATTATTAAACCGATAATCTCTAGGGCTGCCGCGCACCGTTAGAGAGAGGCCTGGTCATGCGCCATCAATAGACGCCGGGGATCTTACAATTCACTTGTCTCGGTACTGGGGATGCTGTAGAAGTGTGTAGATTATCGAGGGGCCACTCGCTTGAAGGTGTGGTCGGCTAGTAACAGCACCGGGTAACAGCACCGGGTCATCGGTGGTTGTATGTCCAGACACAACTTGGCATCTTTCGTAGCACGCCCCCCGTTCAACCCACGAACTACGAGACCATGCACGGACCGGCGATGCTCTCAACCTAACGGACATTACTATACTACAGTAGCTTCCTACTTAACCAGACCACTCACTAGCTAACCCTCTACCTTAGCACAAACGGAATGCCCTCCCCGTCCCCAACTCCGCAGTAATAGCGTCCGCCCACCGCTCACCGCTTACCGCCGCCCTTCTTCGAGGGCCTCGCGTTCTTCTCCTTGCGCCTCTGCGCGAGCAGGCGGTTCTTGCGTATGTCGTCGGCAGACTTGATCTCCCTCCGGCTTCCGGGCCCGTCGCGGAACCGGCCCACGCGCTTCTCCCTCGCCTCCGCCACGCGCTTCTTGCGCACCTCGTAGTCGTCGCGGTACTTGTCGGGCGCCTTGGGCGCCTTTTCCTGCCTGTGCTTGTACCTCGGCCCGCCCTCGGCGGCGGCGGGGGCGGAGGACGAGGCGGGGGCGACGTGGGCGTGGCCGGGGCGCTCCTGCTCGCCGACGCGCGGCAGGCGCCCGATGCGCTGCGCCCGCTTCCACTTGTCGAAGCGGCCGCTCTGGAAGCTGGCGGCGATCTTGACGCCGCTCTCGCCGCGGATCATGCGGGCGCCCTTGCTGCCCTTCTTGGCCGTCTCGCGGGACCCGTCGACGTCGTTCTCGCGGTTCACGTAACGCGCGCTCTTCTTGTCCCAGCGCAGGCCCGCGCGCGTGGGGACGCCGAAGGACTTGGCGCCCTCGTCGTTGGCGAGGTCCATGGTGACGTCGCGCGCCGCCTCAACGAAGCTGGGGGTTTTGCCGTACGAGCCCGAGTGCACGCCGTAGCCCTTCTCCTCAGCAGCGTTGACCGTCCGCGGCGTATACGACATGAAGACCTCCGGGTCCCGCCAGTCCGACGGGTCCTGGGGCTTGCTGGTTGCGTGGTTGGACACGGTGACTTCGAGCTCGTCGTCGTCATCATCGTCCTCCTCGTCGTCCTCTTCCTCGGCCGAATCACCGTCAGAAGCACCGTCTTGCTCGCCATCCATATGCTCATCGCTATCATCGAACGGATTTGCGTCGTCGTTCTCCGCAGCCGGTGATTCGTCTTCCGACGCTTCGGAAGCTTCGTCCTCCCGTCCGGTTTTGCGGGTACCGTAACGCTCTCTCATTGTTTGCATGACCTCGGCCGCCTTGTTACGGCTAAACTTCCCCCTGGTCGCAACGCCGACCTCGAAGATCGATTCTTGCGGCTTGAATCCGCTGATCTTCGCAAGCATCTCCGCTCGCGCGTTCTCTGCGGCACCGAGCTCGTCGCCGAAAACGGGATGAACTTGCATCCACCCCTTGGATGCCACGACTTCCTTCGCTCGCCGCGCGCTCTGGCTAGATGCCGAGTTTCGGGTTCTCATATATAACTTTTCTGCCTTCTCGGCTACTCTCCGAAGAGCACTGATATCTGCGCTCTCATCCAAGAGCTTATTCAACCACTCAACGTTGGTTTCGATTTTACTCCTGATTGGCGCTCCGACCACGATATCTTCTGCGAACTTCAGAGTGCCACTGCCCTCCTTCCCGAGCAGTAGTCGTTTACCCAGGAATAATTGAAGGTCTAGGAGGTATGGCGCATCGATATCTCGGACAAGACTGTAACTCCATCCTTTTTGCCCTGCTCTCGCAGTACGGCCAACACGGTGGACAAAGACTATATAGCACAGTATGCGGTCAGCAATCGCTTATTACGTAGGGCCTCTGTGTATAGAACAGGTCTAAGTGCAATATCGAAACATACGTTCACAGGTATATTGCAGACATAATGGAGCAAACGAAATGAGAGGCTTACCTTTGGGTTGTGGAGGGAAGTCGTAGTTGATAACGTTGGCCAAGAGGGGTAAATCTATACCTCTAGCAGCAACATCGGTAACTACGAGGATATTGGAGCGACCGTTTCTGAAAGTTTCGACTTGTTCCTTTCGAGCAGTTTGGTCGAGCGAGCCATAGACACAGGAGACTGAAAACCCCCACCGCAGAAGCAGCGCTTGCATGTATTCGCAGTGATGTTTCGTGGCGACAAAGATAATCGTTGAATGTTCTGTTGGTTTCCCTTTCCCGCTAGGGGCATCTGATCCTCGCTTCCTCTTCTTCGACTGTTTACCTGTTTCTGGCTCAGCACCCTCTGGCAGACCAGCGGGGACCTTAATCACATCCTGCAGGATATGGAGTAGTGCGCCTTCTTTTTCAGCCCCCTTGACAGTAAAGAAGGCTGACTGTAAGTCTGGTGACACCTTCGTCTCAGCATCTAGACGGACGAGGCTTGGGTCTTGTAATCCTGCTCGAGCGAACTCAACCAAAGAGGCGGGCAGTGTGGCGGAGAATAATAGCGTTTGTCTCGAAGCTGGCAAGGCATGAAGAATCTCTGTAAGCTGTGCAGCGAACCCCATCTCAAAGAGTCGATCTGCCTCGTCGAAGACGACATATTGTATCGAGGAAAGGTCCAGGGACATTTCAACCTACGCCACACTCTAGTGTTAGCAACGCTGGGGTAAAGCCTTCAGACACAGCTGGCTAAGGAGTTTGGCGCCAACGAACAGGCGCCCTAGACGAGAGGCTGAATGGAATACAAAAGATGGGGTAGTGGAAGGCTACTAACCTTCAGGTGGAGAAATCGACCAGGAGTCGCAATGACTATATCAGGATTTGTAGTCATGGACGCGAACTGCTCTTCCAGGGAGTCACCACCGACTAGCAAGATACACTTGAGATCGGTTCCTCGGCTGAAATCTTTGACTACGCGTAGAGTCTGTAGAGCAAGTTCTCGCGACGGACTCAGGACCAGAGCTCTCATTCCGAACATAGCGCTGTGAGCCTTCAGTCGTTCAATCATGGGTACGACAAAAGCGGCGGTTTTCCCGGAGCCAGTTCTTGCCATACCGACCACGTCTTTCCGTTCTATACATTGCGTCAGATTCCGCGCGACCTGAGCTCCCGAATAAGTCCGAGTCTCGTCTTACCTAAAATAAGTGGGATCGTCTTGCGCTGGATGGGTGTTGGGACGCTGAAACCCTTCTTTGTGATCGCTCGCAACAGATTCGCATTTAGACCTACAAGATAATTAGTTAAATACGGCCTCAGAAGTACATTGGGGTTTCTCTTCACGAACCCATAGACTGGAAACCACCGCCCTTCTTAACCGTCTTCCCCTTCAGATTGCTAGTCTTCCTAAAGGAAGCGGCCTGCTTAAGGGCGATGAAGGCCTCGTCACCGTCGTCTCCTTCGCCATCTTGCGCATCCAGCAGTTCACCGGCATCGAAACCAAAGCCATCCTGAGCGGCACCAGTCCCTGTCTTCCCATTCGCAAGTCCCGAACCGCCAGAGAACAGTGATCCTAGGATATCGACTTCGTTTTCTGACGCCGCTGGGGACACTGCACGGGGCGCCATTTTGTTGGCTTCGCCCTTTTACATAAACACTTGTCTGATGGGCCTTCACGCAAAGCTGAGGAGCCTCGATTCAAAGAGCTCCTCGACAGAATTGCGAGGGCTGGTTAATGGTAGGTATATCGCAAGACTTCAGTGGGGCTCTCGCTGTATAGGACTCTCTGCGACGGCAACTTTTCTGGTTCTCAACATCTTATCGGGCTTATCTCGTATCTTATCAGTACTGACTGTAACTGTAACTGTAACCATACTACGTACATGCAGATAAGCTCAGGCACGCATAGGGTCCCACTTGGTACTGTCACCCACCTTCCGCCTTCCGGAGCTCCAGCACTTAAAGTACTTAGTTAAGTACCTAGGTAACTTATATCAACGTTGCTCCATGTTCGTCCACCTGAACAACGTTGAAAGTCTGAGTTCTCATCAACTACTTACTAGCGTCTCCTCTTCTCGCTCGCTAATTCTCAAATCTCCATTAGCCGCAGTGCATCATAGATGAAATGTCGAGCAACGATTCAAAACCGACTGAGAACAAACCGGCCGAGAGCAAACCGGTTGAGGACAAGGACGCCCTCGACGCTCTCGAGGCCGAAGCCAAAGAGTTCGACAAGGCAAGCTTCGCCACGCTGCCTTCGATTGCCTCAACTAACCGGATCTTTGTAGGATGCCGAAATTGATCGCATTCTGAAGGCATTCCGGCTCAATGCGTAAGTGCACGCTTCCCATCCCCCCCGGTTTGTCCACCCGGGATGCTTTGCCGCCTCTCTTCTGGCCCCGTTAATACGCGGTCGCTAACTCCCGCCTAGCTACGCAGTACTGGACCTACAGCCCGGTGTGCCAGAATCGGATATCAAGATCGTATACCGCAAGAAATCGCTGCTCATACATCCGGACAAGACGAAGAACCCCCAGGCGCCCGAGGCCTTCGACCGCCTGAAAAAGGCCCAGACGGAGCTGATGGACGAGAAGCACCGCGAGCGGCTGGACGAGGCCATCGCCGACGCGCGTATGCTGCTGATCCGCGAGAATAAGTGGACGGTGGACAGCCCGGAGCTGAAGACGGAGGAGTTCGCCCGCATGTGGCGCGACAAGACGCGCGAGGTGCTCATCGACAACGAGATGCGCCGCAAGCGCCAGCTCAAGGCCCAGATGCAGGAGGAGGGCCGCGAGCAGCGGCGCGTCGAAGCCGAGGCCGAGGAACGCAAGCGCAAGAGGCAGCACGAGCAGGACTGGGAGGAGACCCGCGACCAGCGCATCGACAGCTGGCGCCAGTTTCAAAAAGGCAAGTCTAGCGGTGCCGGTGGTGAGGGCGGGAAGAAGAAGAAGAAGCTCAAGCCTATCGGTTGAGCTTGGGCTATGGCGGTTCCTTTCCGGTCTAGGTAAGAGAGCGGGTGGGGGCCGGAATCAGGACCACAGCAACTGACTCGCCCTCGTGTTATTTGGGGGATTCTGGAAGCGTTTTCGGATAATGGCATGGGCTACGATTGAACGTGTGAGTTATATTGATAGATCGCAAGATTTCTTATGAACCTAACTCCCGCAGAGACCCATGGATCAGACTCGTGGTCCCGCCTTTGGTTTCCGAGCTTCTTCCACTTCTTCCATTCATCACATGCTGCTGTGGCAGAATGTCATAGTCATTCGAGGTAAGTACACATATGCGCATGCAAAGCTCTGTGAAGGTCGCAGATTCGATGACTGCACCAGCGCTACCAGATAGCAACGAGGACCGAGTTGCGCGGCGAAGGTTGGTATTATCTGCGCGCCCCACGGCAGCGTAGACATTTCATTTCCCCCCAACTAGACTAGGCTAGAGCACGTTGTTCAAGACCCTCGTTCTTTAAGGGCTAGGACAAATTGGTCGTCTCACTTCGTAAGCTATTGGCTTGTAGTCGTGTATACCCACCAAGTGCTACTAGGGATCCCGTTTGAGAATCGTATCAAAAGCGCATCACCCCTTCACGGCCGATGCTTCTGCTTATACTGAATGAACCTCGTAAGGTTCATGAGAGTCTCGTCGGCCCTCTGCCTCAGCTCCGCCGACTTCTTCTTATCCACCGCCTTCACCGCTGCCCTGAACTTCGGCACGACCTCCTCGAGGTGCTGCAGGAAGTTGTCCCTCCAGAAGACCTCGCGGTCGCACGCCTTGCTCTCGTCGCCGTAGATGTCGAACAGCTGGTTCAGGGCCTCCACGGCGTCGGCGGCCGGCGTGTCCCTAGGCAGCCCCGCCAGCACCTGGGTCAGCAGGAACACGCCGATCTCGCGGTTCAGCTCGACGGGCGCGCGCGGGTCGAGCGCCAGCTGGCCCAGGACGCCGACGCACCTGACACCGAGGCTCTGGAACGGGTCCGCCGCTTCCTCGCCCTGCCGCTGCTGCTGTTCGGCCTCGGCCCGCAGGTTCTTGGACGCGTGGTACAGCGACATGAACTTGCTGTGCTCGCCGCCCCCCGAGAGGAAGAAGGCATGGTCGCTTGTGGTGTAATGCAGCGTGCGGGCCACGGCCCACGCGAGGCTCGTCACGACCGTCGCCAGCCCCACGTCCGAGGTGTCGCTCGCGAGCACGGGCGCCACGGCGTCCCGCCAGATGGTCCCCGCGATGGGGCTCCAGGCCCGCAGGATCGCGGCGTTCTGGCCCTCGCCGAAGTCGATGCAGGACACGGTCCAGGAGACGTTGTTCAGGGCGGCGAAGGCGTGGGTCCGGATGGAGACTGAGGCCTCGTCGTCGCCGCCGCCGCCGCCCGTCGTCCGCGCTATTATCTTGAGGACCTGCGGGATCGCCCTGTGCAGCAGCTCTCGTAGCGTGGGCAGGTCGTCGATGCCCGACGCTTCGTCCGGGTAGTCGTCCGCCGCCGTGACCATCTCCATGTCGGCTTCCATCTCGTCCTGGTCCATCTCGTCATCGTCGTCGGCGGGTTCGTTCTTCTCGGATAGTTGCTCCTCATCATCATTGCTGCCGGCGTCGATGTCGGCGTCCATGGCGTCGTCCTTGTCCTCGATACCTCCCCACTCCTCCTCCTTGTTACCTTTCTCGAGCGACTCCTGCAAAGTAGTGCCAATGGATGCCAGGATCTGGAGGGCCAACTGGAGGGCGTCCGCCGGGCTAGACGAACCATGCCCATTCGTCATGTTCGCGTTCGATTGGGCCTGCTCCAGCGATTGCGAAAGCGTCGGCACGAGAACGGCGTCTGACGCCCCGTCTTTTCCGGGATTTTGATCGTGCCATTCCATAACGGCGAATATGTTATGCAGAATGCCGCAGGCGAGAACCGCCTGATAGCCACCTCCCCTCTGGAGCGATAGGAGCTTCTCGTAGGATTTCGAGGTTTCATCCGCCAGAATAGCTTCCACGAACTGCTGGCTGTCCTCTGACAAGGTTAACATGCATAATAGAGCATTTTCCAGGACGGAAGCGGTCGTCAAGTCAACGGATAGAAGCGTAAGCAGAAAAGGAGTGATATCTGCATTGCGCACGATGGCGTCGAATGCTTCATCCGAAGCTTCGGCTAAGTTAGTGATGATCGCCGTCAGCGCCTCCGCGATGCTCCAGACGAAGTGCTGCTCGGCTTTGGAGATCTTGCCAAAAGGTGTACTCAATGACGTGAGCGCTTCGGTTATCTACACCGTCGTGGTCAGCAAGATCCACGCATTACATATCAAAGAAGGGGTTTCGCCGAAGGGGGTCCTCCCTACCTTCTTCGCCGCGTGCTGGACGGCCGTCACGACGTCGACCCGGTACAGGTGGACGCAGAAGTCGGGCTCCTCCTCCGCGGCGAGCGCGCGCAGGATCTGCCAGCCGGCGGCGCGGCCCTCGAGCGACGAGTCCGTCAGCGTCTCCCCCAGCAGCACGCCCACGACCCGCTCCCGCAGCAGCAGCTTGCGGCACCGCGCGTCCCGCGCCACCACGTTGGCGACCGCCGCGGCGGCGGCCGTGCGCCGCTTCGGGTCCGCGCTCTGCAGGTCCCGGAGCACCGGCAGCACGCTCTTCTCCCGCAAGGCCGCCAGCTCCGGGTCCGTCGGCGGCTTCACCGGCTTATCCCTCTTGCCGGCCATGGGGTCCGAACGCTGCTTCTGCCCGCCGCCTCTGTTGCGCCGTGACTTGCCCATGCTGTGTTTGTCTTGTTGGTTTGATAGCGAACGGGAAGGCGCCCCAAGTAAATTTTTTTACCGTCCTATTTCCGTCCTCAGCAGACGTCTGGATATGGTGAGATTCCCAAAGTCAATTTACGCCGGACCTCGAGTTTGTGCCCGGCAAGATGACCAAGGTTATCGGTCCCACTTGTACTGCTTCCCTGCAGTATAAAAATTTCTGGCGGCTGCAGATCGATCTTCGAAAGACGCTGAAAAGTAAGTACTAGGGACCTAGGGACAATGTATGCTAAGCTAAGCTTGGCTTAGTTCTTCAATCAGACGTGGGGTGCGGCTATGTAGGATTGTATATATAATAGTTGGTAGGGGTGTTGTATTGGCAATTGGTTCTAGCTAGGTAGCTAGGGCTAGAAATTCTACTTATGCAAAGCACTGCCCTACGCCTACTGCCCTACGCCTACTGCCCTTCTCTGTACCCTAGAATATATCAAGGACCCACTAACAGCTGAACAATCCGAGAATATCCAGGGGTACTTTTTAAAATATGGATGAACCTCTTTCGAGCTGTATTAACCTGTTAATATTTAGATATTATTCGCACTTTGGATGCTTTAACAAACAAAAATACAGATAGATGACTTATACTGAATACCGAACACGTGTGTGCTTTGTAGGGTCTTTTTGAGTGGGGCTTCAACCCAACTCTTGGGCTTGGCGATATTATCAATGTTACGTACGGTATAATGTGGGTAGAGGGAGTTGTAGCTCCTCCGAGCTCCCATCGTCTTTGCCCCTCGAGAACCTGCGGAACACTGCCAACGCCATGTGCTTCCAGTTGCAATGCTGCACCCGATGAGACACTTTTGACGAACCTGCGGTATCACCGACCCTTCCATTCCCCCTCATTGAGACTTTGAGACAAAAGAGGGAGAAACACTGGGATGTCTCCATGTCGAAAATGCGCAACTACTTCCTAAGCGACGTGGAGCTGGGCAAGAAGGACGACGACCACAAGAAACACGTCAAGGATGGCGGCCTGCGATCGGCCCAGAAATGGCTCCCGTCGAGAGGGCCGCGCCGGAGGTCTCTTAAGGGGGTCGCCCTCTTGGCCGTCGTCGCGTTTCTGGTCTACGCCTTCGTCACCAACATGCCCGCCGCCCTCGGCCCGAACCCTCTGATGCGCCGCCCAACCTTCGAGCAGGTGCCGCCG
The DNA here is from genome assembly GCA_004155935.1 of Monosporascus sp. GIB2. NCBI lineage: Eukaryota > Fungi > Ascomycota > Sordariomycetes > Xylariales > Monosporascus > Monosporascus sp. GIB2. The sequence continues at coordinate 44,731 of QJNV01000291.1, read as the reverse complement.
CGCGTTCACCCCGGACGTCCCCCGCCGTTGTCGCAGGCGAACCCGCGATCGAGGGCGCCGCCCCCCTCGTCGCCGGAGCGCACGTACAACGGCCCCGTCAAGTTCCTCGAGCTGGCGTCGTCGCTGCACGCCATCGCGCCCACCCAGGGCAGCATGACTGTCAATAGGAACGTCCTCTTCGCTGCCGCCTCCCTCAAGAGCGCCGCCACGTTGCTGCCCATCGCCTGCCAGATGGGGACCGAGCTGAAGAGTTATGTCCACTTCGCGCTCATGAGCCGAAGCAGCATCGACTTGGCCGAGCTGCAGAAGGTGAATGGCATCGATGAGTCCTGCCATCTGATATTCCACGGTACGCTCAAGAGGACACGCATGCGCCTGCTGGCGCTGGTGCTAGGCCTATTGACGCTAACCTCGTATAAGATGCCCGCACAGAAAATGCCCAGGTATCGACCGATGCGCGGATGGAGAACGCCGTATTCCGTGGTTTCCGTAGGTGCACCCTGCGTGGAACCATCCCCGTCGATGGTGCTTACATATAATCTAGATCATATCCATACGTACATGCATCCTCAGGCCATAATAGTTGATGCCTCGAGCGACGAAGAAGTATGGCTCAATCGTGGGGCGCATCAACATGTGAAGGTGACCGGCAATACTCTGATTGAGCTCCCTAGGAATTCTGGAAGGAGCCTAGGATGGATGACCAAACTAGACAGCGCCGCATTGCGCAGTAAGTAGGCCCTATATCGGTGTCGCCTTGCTTCAACTGACGGCCATGGCAGCATGGAACGAAAATCACATCGACATATTGATCAGCGCGGCACCAGGGGCGTCGGGGAGCCTTATCCGCCTTCTAAGGTCCTTGAGCGCGGGGGATTACACAGCGTGTTCGATTCCGCATCTGACTATCGAGCTTCCGTCCGATATAGACTCCTCGGCCGAACAGTTCCTAGAGTCGTTCTCATGGCCGCCACCACACCTTGCCGGCCCAACCAGTTCCCATCAGCTTACCCTCCGTCATCGCATACCTAGGCAGGCCATGACTGAGGAGGAGAGTTCAGCACGCTTCCTCGAATCTTTCTGGCCTGCGCGTCCCAAAGGCTCGCATGTCCTTGTTCTCTCACCCCAGGTAGAATTGTCACCACAGTTCTTTCATTGTAAGTCACCCTAATCGAAACAGGCCAGGGGAAATGTGCTCATCACGTCATGATTAGACCTCAAATACACCCTACTAAGCTACAGAAGCTCTATGCGACTCTTTGCTATTAGCCTTGAGCAACCAACTCGACTGTTGGACGAGAAAGAGCCGCTGATTCCTCCAACCGGCAAAGGAGACGTCGGACCCAATGGTGAAGTCGTCAGAGCCGCCGCAACGGCCTTCTTATGGCAAGCACCCTCCAGCAATGCGGTTCTCTTCTTAGGTGAAAAATGGATGGACCTCCACAACTTTACCTCGCGGTCACTGGCGGCGAAACAAGATCCCGGCCCCGTGTCCTCCCTCCTGACCGACAAGCTCGTGAGTAAGAAACACCCGTCTTGGCTGGAACATGCTTTAAGACTGGCGCGGATGCGGGGGTACTATACGTTATATCCCGGGGAAGAAACGGCTAAGAACCTGGCGACCGTACATAGCGAATTGTACCGTCTACCGGAAGAATACGCCGCCGAAGGGAACGCGCAGAAGTTTCTAGCTGATGATGCGACTGATGAGGAAATTGAAGCTGCGCGGAAGCGGGCTCTTGGCGAAACGGAGTCTAGTCTTGTCCCCATGTCGCTGCTCGACAGCTTGCCGAACGGCGCGGAGTTGCGTCCGCTTAACAAGCTTCCGTTACTATCCTGGGATGGGCGCAAGACGGATCTCGTGGCAGTAGACGAGTCTGCCGCGACGTATGCGACGGAATTCAGGAGCACAGTCGGCGGGTGCAGCACCAACGATAAGGAGGACGACTCATTGGAAGATTTACTCACTCAGGATCTGTTCTGTGTGAAGGAATAGCTGTCGCCACAACGAGACGGGGAGGGTCCTTAGCGGTCCATGTATCGTATATTTACCTTCGCTTGTCTATTCTGGAGTTTTGGCGTTCAAAGGGTTCGTGCGAAAGGGCTCCAGCGCTGAGGAAACCTCGGGCGGGTTGGGGCCACATATGTATACCAGGAGGGCATACGCTATTTAGCTACTGGACCCGAGTCCGTAGATAGTTCATGGCATCTTCGACGCATTGCTTGTCGAAGCTGTCGCACTCGAAATCGACCTTGAGCTTCGCGACCACGAGCAGGATCACGCAGGTGCTTATAATGGCCAGGGCGACGAGCGACATTATCTTGATTGAATCTTCTGTCAGCTTCGGCCGAGTCCCAAGCGGTGGTGATGATGATGATGACGGATAACGATAGACTTACAGACTGCGTCTTCCAGCCCGTCTGCACGAGGGCCGCCTTTCGGCTGTACTTATTAACCGTACCTGCATGTTCCGCGAGGTCAGTACTCACCCACTACCTATCTACGCATTCTCCCCTTCAGGGGGCCCCCACCACCCCCAAGCCTCTTTCCCCCGGGGACTCCTCCGATCTCTTGAAGCGGCCTCGACATTAAAATCGAACAAAGTAGCCAGCGCGCGCTTCGGAAGGAGAGAATGAGAAAGAGAGGGAGCTCGATCGGGAGCATCACGGCCCATTGGAAAGCAAAAAGTAAAAATTAAAAAGGCGAGAACCCACTGATGTAATTCCCGAAACCCATGGCGAGGCACGCGACGGCCAGCAGCCAGAATATGAGGCCCAGCGGCCGCGCCATGCGCAGCTCCACGACCGACGGCCGCGATTTGAGGTGGAACGACAGCGTGATAGCTACGGCTACAACCGCCATGTATACGCTAAGGCGCAGGTACGAGAGGAAGGCTTCATTCATTAAGGCGCGGGCCGTGGGGTTAGCTAAACGTGTGCGATCCGGTAGGTATTGTAGGGAGGGGGTTAGGTAGGAGATCATGTGGGGGGGTAGATAGGTAGGAAGAGAGGAATGAACAACACTCACTCCGTTCGTTCGCGCAGTGGTCCCGCGCGTCGCTGCTCTCGTTCTCGAAGAGCAGGGGTCCCAGGACCGGCCACGTCCAGAACTCCGACTCGGTCCCGGACACGGCGCTGTGGAGCCGAAGGGTGTTAGCTAGAGTACCTACATACGTACACGGCCTCCGTCTCCTGTTTGTTGTGATATAAAATGAGGAGAGCCGAGTTGCGTGTTCCGGGTGGGACATACTTGAAGTCGCCGACTTCAACCGGCCGCGTTAGCTCAGCGTACGAGAAGGGGCCGCAGCAGGATGCTGTCGTCTCCTCTTCGTCGGTGCCGGAGGCCTGCATCCTTTTTTACGGTGGAGGTACGGATGCTTCTTATGTCTTATATGGTCTCCACGGGGGAATATATTCTCCACAGCCAGATGTTTTAAAGGATTGTGTTTGAGTTAGAAGAGGCTCAAAATAAAATGCAACTGATATCATAGTACCTAGAGAGGTTATGCTAGGACGATAACTAATGAGCCGTCCAATCACGGGGCTGCTAAGCTAGTCCCACTTACAATAGATTAGACCCCTGCCACTTTGACAAGCGATACCCAGAGGGCTAAGATATGCGTTCCTTATTTCTCTCTATTAGGCCTGCACCCCATTCGTCACACAGGGGCAGATCACCACTTCCACATGTGCATCCATTATGAAGTAACTTAGTGCAGCAAGCCATAGTTATGTGTACACCTCTCTGATCACAGAACATACATAGGTAACTCCTAACTCGTCTGACACATGCATGCAAGTAAGATCGAGATACATAAACCAGTGAAAGCCCGGTGTAAGAAAGACAGGGTGGGCAAGCCACTACTCCATAGTGGGCATCTAAGTGCGGCATGACGAGCGGGGCCAGATGCGGAAGTGATAGATCCCGTCAGACCAAGCTGTAATTCAGACCAGGCGGTCTATAGACAGGTAAGCCAGGCGGCTTGATATCAAAGCCTAGGGAGCTAGACACATCCAGCCGCTTCTCTTCGGATCTAAAACAATATCTCAGCCATTGAACCCAGTGACTGACAGTCTCACTGGGGCGACTTTTGTCACCGCGGAGAATTTTGCAAAAAGATGGCCGGGCGGCCCATCCCACCGAAGAAGGACGCGGCACGGGATCATCCCGCCTCGTCGCTTGCGACATCGTTCAGGTCTGGGTCGCCGTTCGCGAACGAGATCCTTGCCAGCGACATCGCGGAATGTTCTGGAGACCACGAGGCGGCCAATGGAGACCTCCTTGGCGGCGAGTCCGGATCTGACGCCGAGTCCCAGGGCGGCGGCGACGGTCCGATCCTGTACAAACAGCCGCAGGGTGTCGCGTACGGGGTTCGACGGCCCAGCATACTGCCTGAGCGCGCCCATGAAGTGACGCTGAATGAGGCCGAGAGGATGCAGTCTCTCCATGCCGAGTGCAGCTTGTTGCGGGACAACCATATCCTGCCACCGAAGCACGGGGGTGAGAGCGAGCCCGGGCTGTTCTCCAGGTTCTATAAGAGGATGTTCAGCACCAAGGTCCCCAACGTTACGGGGGATGATGGAGACGTCCCGAGGATCAGCGCCGACCCGCCTTCGGAAAGCACGCCTTTGCTGGCCGGCGCCGACGAGACTGCGGGACACCTGAATATGCAGTGGGAGTCCGCCGTCGCGTCTGGGAAGATCAAGACGACGTGGCAGAGGGAGGCCCAGACCATCGCGGTATACTCTAGGTCCCTCATCGTCACGTTCCTGCTGCAGTATAGCATCAACATCGCGAGCATCTTCGCCGTCGGACGGATAGGAAAGGTAGAGCTAGGGGCTGTGACATGTGAGATTCACCCTTTGCTCTTCGCCTTAGACCACTGATAGTGACTATTATCGTACTAATGATGCAGTGGCCTCCATGACTGCAAACATTACCTGCTACGCCCCCATGCAAGGTCTGGCCACAAGTCTCGACACCCTCTGTGCCCAGGCCTACGGCTCCGGACACAAGCACCTTGTCGGCCTGCAGCTCCAGCGCATGACGTACTTCCTGTGGCTCATCACGCTTCCCATCGCCGCGGTGTTCTTCTTCGGCGGCTCCATTCTCCGGCTGATCGTCCCTGAGCCGGAGACCGCCGAGCTGGCCGGACTCTACCTGCGCGTCATCGTCGTCGGGATCCCCGGCTTCGCCGCGTTTGAGGGCGGCAAGCGGTTCGTCCAGGCGCAGGGCCTCTTCATCGCGACCACCTACGTGCTCCTGATCGCCGCGCCCCTCAACGTCCTGGTCAACTGGCTGTTCGTCTGGCATTTCGGCTGGGGCTTCGTGGGCGCCCCGATCGCCGTCGCCTTTACACAGCTCCTGATGCCCGTCCTCCTATTCGCGTACGTCGTCTACGTCGACGGGTACCAGTGTTGGGGCGGCTTCAGCAGGCGCGCCCTCGCCAACTGGGGTAAGTTATACCGATCCGTGAGTGGTAGGGGACGGCGAGTATGATTGACGCGTGTCGTGGTAGGACCCATGATTTGGCTCGCGCTGCCCGGCATGATCATGGTCGTGGCCGAGTGGTTCGCCTTCGAGGTACTCACCCTGATGGCCAGCCAGTTCGGGGCGTCGTACCTTGCGGCGCAGAGCATCCTCGTGACCCTGACCTCCACCACCTTCCAGATCCCGTTCCCGGTCTCCATCGCCGCGTCCACGCGCGTCGCCAACCTGATCGGAGCCAGGCTGGTCGATGCCGCGAAGACATCCGCCAAGGTGGTACGTCAATCCAGCCTCCTCCTCCCTCCCCCCTCCCCCCCCCTTTCCCACTCGCTCCAAAGTTTCGCGCATAATTATGGTACGACTCCGTCGAATTTAACATTGAACAAAAGGGCGTATGGGCGGCCTTCGCCATCGGCGTGTTCAACCTCGCGCTCCTCGCCAGCCTCCGCTACCAGCTCCCGCTGCTGTTCACGCGGGACGAGGAGGTGATCGCCATCGTCGCCGACGTCATGCCGCTGTGCGCCGCGATGCAGGTCCTCGACGGGCTCACGGCCATGGCGCACGGCCTGCTGCGCGGCATCGGCAAGCAGGCCGTCGGCGGCTACGTCAACCTCGCCACCTACTACCTCGTCGGCCTGCCCATCTCCGCCGCCACCGCGTTCGCCCTCGACTGGAGGCTCGCGGGCCTGTGGCTAGGGCCCACAATAGGGCTGTTTCTGTGAGTGCCCCGACTGTCGTTCTGTCCTGATTCCCGCCCTTTTTGTGCGTGGGGAGATTTGTTACACTAATGCTTTTGCCTTGAAGTGTCTCCGCCATCGAGTATTGGTATGTCTATAATTGGGATTGGGAGCAATCTGTTCGGGATGCGGAGCGTCGAAACGCAAACGCGTGATTTGGGGACGTTTGGGTACAATGTGAGTAGATTGTATTTGTTCTTCACTTGTATGCTCTCAAGCGTATCTGGTTACTAGCAACACGCCCAATTAATAATACAAAACGGCCCCTAGAACTTGAATACCGGGTTGGCTCCCCTTTCTTGACCCTTCTCCTTCCCAGCGTCATGGTAGGCTTTCACGCCCCCTGGTATTGTATCTCAGAGTCTGCGCTGTCTATATATTCAGCTCTCTTATTCCAAGTCACGAAGGTCCAGTTCTTGACCACATGATACCCCTCATCCTTCCAAGCATCGAATTGAGCCTGCACCGTCAGTATCATCTCCTCCTGATCCCCGCTGAGTTGATGGCTACCCCTCTTGACCTTCTTCGTCTTAGTCTCGTGTGCCTCAACATCCTTTAACTCGATTTCCTTTACCAGTGGACTGGGACGTCCTTCGATCCAACAACGAGAGGAGAGCTCCTTCTCATCGTAGTCGTCTACAAGTATCAAGTACGTGTATGGGCGAGACTCGATGTCGGGGAATACGCCCCAGAATCGCGCCGTCTTGGTCTTGTCATCAAGGTCCAGCGCCGCGAGTCTATTCAGCGACTCGTAGAGTTCTTCAAGGGGAATAAGCAGTTGCGGCATTATACTGGCGTCCGCGAGTTCCCAGGGCGGGAAACCACAAGCTATGACAGCTACCGCGTCCCGATGGATGCCAGCAACGAGGAATATGTCGTGGTCTCCGACGAGTATTTGCCTCCGCTGACGCTCAGACGAATGATGGGCGCCCTGTGGAGTCCGCTCTCGAAAGCCTTTCGCGCAAGCTTTCTCGATTCCCTGGTGGCCCCAAGCACGCCATTCCGCCGTCGATGGATAATGTAGTTAGAGGAGTGAGTGAGTGGATAATCCCACCCGTGGCGGGGAAGATCGGGGATCCAGTGGACAAGAGCCTGTATGTCGAGCGCTTCCCCCCAGATCATGTGGCGTATCTCTGGTGGCAGCCTCCCGAATAGCTCGAAGCTTCTTTCTCTGAAGGGCGGGTCTGGAGGGGAATCCTGTCTAATGACATCCCAGAGAGATGACATCGGGGGTGGATGTAGCTGGGGGCGTCGATGGGTTAAGACTGGCATTACTCATGAAGACCCGGTAGGCATTGATAAAGGTCAGGGCTTGCTGCTTCCTTCTCATAGATGCAGTTTTCGTTCTCTAGTCGGGGATATGCTCTGCAAATTCCCACGGTTAAGTACTTACGGTGGCCGGTTTAAATGAGGAAAGTCAGTCCACATGAATCACTGGGTCAACCAGTTTGCTCCTTATCAAGTCTTTATGGTACCAATACGAGAGGACCGACGTGATTCATAGCCAAAGCAAAGAAACTTCCCGAGTACGTTGGTTTCACAAGCTTCGATTCGCTTCAACAAACCCCCCTCCCCACCCAACAAAGCATAAGTATTTTGGCGGTTATAACATAGTTGTATTGATGGGCACAACGCAGACCGAGTAATTCCCTCTTTATCTCTAGCCATGTGTTTATACCCGACTGTCCCATATGAATCGGGTGGTTTCTGTCCATCTGATCTATTTTCTTTGCATTAGATAACCATACTGCTCTAGGATGATCCAATCAGGCAGTTTATATAATCGTATAGGTGTTGGAAATCATAGTAGATGTTTTGCCGCGGACATCTGAATAACACAAGAAAGAAGGCAGTGCTGATGTTCCGATCTCCATGGGATGTGACATGGGATGTGACGACATCGCCAGCTAGCCTACAGAGACGCTGGTTGCATTTTTAATGGTTTGCTCTTCCTTATGTACTCATAAACTAGGAGTTTAGTCAATTGTAAGACTATCTGGATTGCCAAACTCCTTGATCCCTCGGAAGTAAGACTTCGAACAACTCCGATGGAGACCGTGAGGGTCTCACTGACGACCGGCCACTTCTTCCAAGTTAAATTTCGGCATGATACTTATCTAATAATGAATCATCGGAAGCAAAAGGGCTTCTTAATCGGATTCATCCTGTTATTTGAATCACCCCGCAGTTGCTGTTGGTGTCAAACCTCTATCGAGGAGCTGAACGGGGAATCTGTCTGAAGCATGAAGTCCTGCGTTAAGCTAGTCAGCATATCAGTGGCATAACAGCCTCACCATGTGGCAGGTATGCAAGAATTACTTGAAGTACATGATCGGCCCGACTTGATGGTAATGAATTTCCCTAAGATGACCGGCCAGTTAGGGGATATCGATGGGGCCAGCCCGCCATTACGTAAATTCGGGCATGGAGTCTTTCCATGATTCGATGTTGCATAGGTACTTGCTCGTGGACAATAAGCCCTATCCGTAACTCAACTGAGGCGGCTGGCAAGGAAAGGGCAAATCCTAATGTGAACTCGGACCCACGGGCTTCCGTACATATACTCATCAAGGCTAAAAACGCCACCTGACTAGAAGAGCACGGCTTTCTAGTTAGGGACTTCCAAATGGAAATCTTTAGTGCATATAACCATATCTCCTCGGGTGCGAACTGAGCACAGCAGTAACCGGCAAGTGCAAATTCTGGTTCGTGCTGCTATAAAACGGGGTGATCAAATCCAATCAAATTATTGGAAACCGGTATATAATGGAACGGATATCCATTTCCGGTTAGCTCTGTAACCGCTCTGGTTACTGCTGTGCTGAGTTCGCACTCGAGGAGATACGAATTAACTATAGCTTTACAGTAGGTACATACTAATTCGGAAATAACTAAATTTTTCCACCAAGTGTCGTATCGGATTAGCCTATACCTCCTGTATTTAGTAAATACAGTGATTTTTCTTTAACGCTAACCATTCTTTTCTTTTTGATATCACTACTATGAGCCAAGCAGAAAAGTTCGAATAGAGGGCAACTTTTATTTGGGTGGGGAACACTGACAGGCTTATGTATTACTAATTATTTTCACTTGGCAGTCCGTTTCCATTGGAAGTCCCTGACTAGAGAGCGGAGCTCTTCTAGTTAGGTGGCATTTTTTAGCCCTGATGAGCATGCCTTTCTGATGACAATTGCAATTATCTGACCGGAATTTATCCCATGGTTCCTCTCACTGTGCTGCCGCTTCGCGGATGTTTAAAAGATGGGCCATTTTATCGAGCCTCGGCAATCATGCCAAGTTTCTGTCGATTTTAAGAAGGCTCCGAGACGGGGCGTCAAAGATGGGCTTTAGCTAAAATAAGCACCCCGTCGGCCTTTACGAGCAGACCATGGACTTTGCCAAGCGATACGCAAATATGTTGTGGTTGGTAAGGCGGGGTGAGGCGGATGGGGCCTGCTGGCTGTAAAGGCCGTTCTGTTGAGCATAAGGCCCGTCCCTGGCCCCCCCGCCCCCCGCGGGGTGTCTGGCTGCCGGGCATTACTTCCGCCCCAGTTAGTCGGGCCTTGTCAAATCGTTAATATGTCAGTGTTAAACCACTTTAGGCCGCCCACAGACGTTCATCCCCCCCTCCCGGAAAATCACCAACAAGTGGAGTACTTCAGCCTTTCAACATTTAGGTACGAACTACTCACTAAGCTAATGACCGCAACTGTTAACCTAGGGTTAATTACGGGTTAAGTTATATAATTAGGGTTAGGGCTAGGGCCTGGGGAGCTGGGCTCCGGCGCGAGGGGCCTATTCGCCTATATAGTCGTGATATTGGCAGTTGGTGGGTGGTGTTGTTACTGCGGTTGTACCAGCCCTGCTCTGCCAAATGCACTTGGTTTATCCAAAGTTCTCTCCAAGCAAGCCGTATGGCCAAGCCAAAGCTACTAGTCGAATATGGAATATGGGGATACTTTGTCGGCTGAGTCGTAAAGATCCCCTCAGAAGCACCCAGGCTTACCACCATTCACTTTGCCTACTCTCTATAACGAACGCTGGCTGTAATGAATTGCGGTTAGTACTTTTGCATATTATCATCAAAATATTTTTATGCAATAAAATTAGCGCCAAAAGTGGCTACTGTTTGATGGTCTATACGAAGCCTTCCGTGTAGCCTCTACTATATGTTTATTTGGTAGCACCTGTCTTGCTTACTAAGGAAGCACGATGACAGAAAGGTTCACGGTAGTTTCGGCGCTATGCTGACGTGAGATTAGTGCAACTGGACGCTAGATAACGCTAACGGACTTACGTAGCAATCTTACCTCCTGCAGTGCCGCCCCTCCATGCGCCTTAAGGGGGACCAAATTTCTATAACACCTCAGTCCCGACTGGTTGAACTTGAGCCCCTTTGCTTCCTCGCATCAGCATTAATTCTACACCTCTAGACAGCACCCAAGGCCAACTACGAGGAACCAGTAAAAGTAGACGTCGGACACCGATTTCTTGCCCAGATATGGCCACTAGTACAGCAACCACCATCAACCAGCAGGCCGCACCGTCGGCCGAGGCTATCTTAAGATTGTTTCCAGATATCGACACGAGCTCTGCGGGACTCGAGGGCCACGATGAGGAGCAGATTCGTCTGATGGATGAGGTGTGCATCGTTCTTGACAACGACGACAACCCCATTGGCACTGCCAGCAAGAAACTCTGTACGCTGCAAGCCGATTGGCCTCCCTAATCGTCGACACAATCACTAACCACTAGTCCATCAGGCCATTTGATGACCAATATCGACAAGGGTCTCCTTCACCGCGCTTTCTCTGTTTTCCTCTTTGACGACCAGAACCGATTGCTGCTGCAACAGCGCGCAAGCGAGAAGATCACGTTTCCTGACATGTGGACAAACACATGCTGCTCGCATCCGCTGAGCATCCCAAGCGAGACCGGCTCCAACCTGCCCGACTCGATCGAGGGCGCCAAGCGTGCGGCCCAGCGTAAGCTGGATCACGAACTGGGCATCAAGAAGGAGCAAGTTCCCATAGAGAAATTCCACTTCCTGACGCGCATCCACTATAAGGCGCCCAGTGATGGGAAGTGGGGTGAACACGAGAGTAAGCGGCCCCGAATGATAGGAAACCAAGTAGGCAGATGGTGCAGGCTAACCGTTGCTGCCAAGTCGACTATATCCTCTTCATCAAGGCGAACGTCGACCTTCATCCCAATTTGAACGAAGTCCGGGATACAAAATATGTCAGCGCCGAGGAATTGAAAGAGCTTTTCAAAGATCCCCAGCTGAAATTCACCCCGTGGTTCAAGCTGATCTGCGAATCCATGCTTTTCGAGTGGTGGGAGAACCTCGATTCGGGTTTGGAGAAGTACACCAACGAACAGGAGATCAGACGTATGTGATGTGGTTTTAGCTGATCGGAGTGTTCCTCGACGAAGAAGACCGCGAATGGATTGCGGTTGGGGCTACAGTTTGACAGCGCTCTGGATAGCGACGAATGGCCGTCATTTAGATATCTGGCACTCGCTGATCGGGCGAGAGCTTGTTCATGTCACGAGTACGAAGCAATTACTCAGCCACATTATTTATTAATCGAAGGAAATATCAGCTAGGCAAGTCTTGAGCCACATCACTGCATTTACTGATTGGCAGTGCCGGGTGCCAACGGAGTGATGATCAACTTGTCATCTACAAGCAAAGATTCAGTTTCACCGATGCAGTGGGACAGGTCGGCAGTTTGCTCCAGCTACGGGCAGCGCGACGTCAGTCCCCCCTCAAACGCGGCATAACTGGCTTGGGCAGGCGTCCCGTTCCTCAGACTCGCCCGTCCCAGTGCTGACTCCGGGCTAGGTCTTCTTAGTGGCGCTACATGGGTTCGTAGGGTCAAGTATCAGCTGACGTTCCCCATCCCCAGTGAGTGTTCGAGCGAGCCGCCGAACCAGCTTTCCAGCTCGTAGCGATCATGTTCAAGCTGAACGCGCGATTGGGCCACCGCGTCAGAGACAACATTAGTGATGCTCACTTACCCCACTCGTGATCTCGTCTAACTTCTGCAGGCAGGCCTGGGCGCGCCCCCATGACAGCCACCAACTCCTAGCAGTTACTGAGGACAAAACCCCCAACCACCATCAACTCCGTCACCCTGGCTGCTGGATTTCCAACTTCCGTGGTCCTGGGTCGGACGCGGTGTGACAATGGGGCCCCAATCAATGCGATACGGCTCCCCGCGCGGTCTTGGGCGGATGCCGTTGAATGCCGGGCTGGCCAATGACTTTCGATACTTAGTATCGTGTGCGGGTGTGTATTATCGACGTCCGAGTAGGGGTACCGTGCCCCTGTTCAACAAAACTCCGCACCACTCCACGATGTGTCCGTCATACCCTGAACAAGTCACCCATCTTCGCCCGGCTCTTTCAAGCATCCTGCATTACATCCCGCACCCAAGACATCTTGGCTCTACCGCCCCAGGAAATCCCCTACACTGTGCCTCAACAAGCAGGTCACCTGTTCCACTCTTTAAAGCGTCCCCCGCAAAGCCTCCGAGTGCCCGACTTTCTCTCGTCTTCTCTATCTTCTCTTCAAACTTCTAGGAGGTATTCTGTTTGAAGGAAACTCTTTCAAGGTTTTAAGAAAGACTCAGGATTGGTCGACCGCTCTTGCAATTACTCAATTCCAACACACCGGGATTGGTTGCTTACAAGGCGTTCTGCTTCATCTCTATCGCTTGCCTGTCGGTCTTAAGCTCGCTATACTACCCAACTCAAAGTTCTCAACTCCTTCAGCTCATACACACATAGTCTTTCACGATCAGGGCCAGATTCTAAAGCGCCTGCGCGGACACGCCCTTTGTTCATACCCTCAGAACTGTATTGTGGAAACTCTTACAGGGGCGTCCCTTTCAAAATCTACATTGATGTCTGTTGATACGCGCGCCAGCCTTAACTGCCTGCGTCACCCGTCCAGATTTATGCCTGTTTCGAGAACACAACTCTCCAAAGTCCATACAGGTGATAGTACCCAAAATATACCGAGTAACAAGTAAAGTAAGTCGAGTTGTTGGGCTAGGCGACAACCCTGGGATTTCCGTCACCTGGGACAGAGGAGAAGCTTGAGGTTAACTTCGATCTCACTCGGCATAGTCAGCCGTTTTAGCGAAAGGCTATACATCCCATAAAGCCTTTCCATACATACATCAGGCCCAGCATGGAGCAGCTCGCGGATAACGGCAATGGCACCGCCACCAGCGTCGCCGTCATGGTTGCGGTGGAGACACCGGGCCCACTCCCGGCGAAGCAGCAGCAGCTCCGGCAGCGCTCCCTCGTGCCCCGCGGGTGGGAGGACCACGTGCGCGCCGTCGGCATAGACGAGCACAAGGAGGCGGCGCTGTCGCTCGCGCAGGCCTTCGCCCGCGACGACCTGGCCATGTACCTCGTCGACGGCGAGGTCGGGTCCTCGGACGAGGAGAAGTGGCGCCTCCACGTCGACATCTTCAGGTACCTCGTCGCGGCCCATTGCTACAGCGGCGCCGTCACGACCATCGGGCCCGACTACGAGGGCGTGGCTCTCTGGTGAGTTCCCGAACTTCCATCTCGCTGCCGATATCCCCCTTTTTACATGTAGGATCCCCGCTCTACCAAGGAGGACGATCATAGGCTGGCATCGAGTTGAGAAAAGAAGTACAAGAGCTAGAGCAGGGGAAGAGGGGAGAACACCAAAACAAAAGAAGAGAGAAGGAAAAACTGACGCGAGGCTCTCTTTCGAGAGAGCGCGAAACAGGGTACTTCCGGGCCAGAACACGGACGAGTGGATGACGACGCTGCGCAGCGGCATGTGGCGGCTCCCCTGGCAGCTGTCGGCCGAGGGCCGGCGGCGCTACTATGGCGAGCTCATGCCGCTACTGCACGACACCAAGCGCGAGGTCCTGGGGCCCGCGCGCGAGGAAGACTGCTACTACCTCGTCTACCTCGGCACGAGGCCCAGCGGCCGCGGCCGCGGATACGCGCGCAAACTCATCGAACAGATGGCTGCTAGGGTATGCTTTCTCCTTTTCCTTTCGCCCCAACTATTCGCCGCCTCCCGTCTTCGTCCCTCTGTTTCACGTTTCTCCCTCGCTGAATCTTCCCCTGTGCTTACCCCTTTTCCGTCCCCACCTTTCCTACCCTTACCATCGCATCCTTCGTACACGAGAAGATTCCCAGAAAAGAAATCCAAGCGCACGAGCAGACAAACTAGAGGGGGAAAAGGGGGGGGGATTATAAAGAATTATTTTCCACTAACACACACCAACACAGGCTGACGCCGAGGGCCGCGCCATGTACCTCGAGTCCAGCTCGGCGAAGAACAACCTCTACTACAAGAAGTTCGGATTCGAGGTCAAGAAGGACATCCACCTGGGAATTAGCGGCGACGGCGGCAGCCAGATGACGGCGCCCCCGGCCGTCACGCTGACCATCATGGTGCGCGAGCCGCGACACGGCAGCGGCAAGCTCCTCGCCGGCTCCGCCTCCTCCTCGGCCGTCATCCCCATCAAGCTCAGCCCGGGCAGCTTCGGCAAGGTCATCATGCGCGAGGGCAACTGACCGGCTGGTTGGTTGGTAGGGTCCCCCCGGAGTCGGGAGCGTGCCTGCATGAGCGAGAAGAGGGGGCGGGCGAGCGAGGGACAGACCCTGCGCGTGCGCCTGTCCTTCTCCCTGGTCGGTCGATCGATGCGATCGATCTTGACGAGTCACGCGATGAAACGGTAGATTGCCTCGTCGGATTTTCTTTCCATTTTTTTCTTTTTCTCTCCTTCTCCGTCTCCCCCGGCCCCTGTTGCGCTGCTTCCTTGCTTGCCTTACCATGCTGGTCTCGTCTCCGTGCTCACTGGGATGTGGCGCCAGCTGCTGGCTTAGGAGGGCCGGTTCTCTGCTTCATTGGCTCGCGTCCTGTTTCCTGTTATTGGCCTTCTTCTCCACAGTTTTTCGCGTGGGGGTGGGTGCTGATTATTACTACTTCTCACTTCTTGGCGCAGCGGCTGATCAGCCTCTCCCTCTTGCTTCGGCGTGTTAGCGGTTTCCATTAGTCTAGTATCTGACCGGAGTGCGTCAACATCGTCTTGCGGGTGGCTGCTACACCCTTGCGTCTAGGTATCATTAGTCGATCATTCTACACCGGACTAGCTATAGGTCGATCGTTCATTCTTTTTACAAATAGCAAATCAGTACCGCATGATTGCCACTCATTCTGTCCCAAATGCCTTAATGACGTGTAATGCCGTGTCACGCCAACGCCGAGTGACGGGTACATGGTCCGTTGTATGTCCGTCAGCTATTGTCCCCCACGTAATTATTCCCTCCCCCAGCCCCAAACTCCGGCGACTAATAAGCTAAAATCGCGAATGTCTCGTCGTCTACGGTTGTGTAGATCAAGCCCGGCTGGATCAGCTCCTCGGCCGCATTCATGGCTTCCGGAACGGTCATGCCGGTGCTCTGCGCGATGATATGAATGTTGACACCCTCGTTACCGTTCTCGGCGTTCTGGAGAAAGTTGAACATCTTCCTCGCCTTGGCCGACACGCCGTTCAGATTCGGGCCGCCGCCGGTAGCGCCGTATCCGCTGTCGACGAACATGCTGTCGTCGCCGCCACCACCACCGCCACCGGCGGCGGCCGCGGGATCGCCGCCCTTGGAGAAGAAGAGGTGGACGTACGTGGACTCGAGCAGGTGGTAGTTGACCTCGTTGTAGTCGGCGACGGGCTTGATGACGTGGGCGCCGACGTGGCGCTTGTTGTTGAAGCTCTTGAGGCGGCCCCAGACGCGCACGTACTGGTTGAGGGCGAAGGCGGACTTGGCGGCCTCGTCGTCCTGCTTGTCGGCGTCGAGCCACTGCTTCACCTCGATGATGCCGGTGCCGTCGTCGAGGCGGAACGTCACGTTGGTCGTCTGCGGGCTGATGGCCCGCACCATGCCCACCAGCGTCACCTGCGTCACCTCGGCCCCGTCGATGCGGAAGTTGGCGTCCGGGTACGGCTGCTCGGCGTCGATCAGCTGCTTGATCGTCACGGGACGGAGGGACTCGTCGCTGTAGCCCTGTTTTGGTTTTGTCAGTTAGCCAGCGGTACGAGAGTCTTTCCGAGGTATTTTTCCTTTCTTTCTTTCTTTCTTTCTTTTTTTTCCCCCTAGACTGCTGGAAGGGATGGAGGCAATACCTTTCCTGCTGCTTGACTGCCGCCCTGTGAACCGCCGTATACGAAGCCGCCGCCATCTTCACCCCCCGCGGCGCCGTATGCTGGGCGCGTATATCCACCGTATGCTATTTCGTATATCGGATTAGCGAACAAACATAGCTTCCACTCTGCGGCCTTGTCGAAAACGTACTGCTCATGATGACTTGTCAAATCTGACGTTGGGTGGTGTGATATGGGTAGTATTAGAAAGCGTTTGTGTAATGTAAAGTGGGGGGAGACGCGTAGTTGGACGCGACTTTTAGTCTAATTAATTGAATTTCAATTTCAGACGGAGGAGGCGAACTGACATCTGACCCGAATCGCGGGGTCTTCTTCTGCCTAGAGTCTAGCTAGGTACTGTACCTAGGTAGGCGGTATGTACCTAACGGTAGGTACCTAACTTAGCGTCTTCTTCCTCCCATGGAACCTTGCAAAGCTCAAGCCATCTAAAACTTACCGCAGTAGCATTACCGAGTGCAGCTTTCAACGAAGCTCGATTACATACTGCGCAACACAAGCTTTGCCATCTGATACAGAACCCTTGAGCCTGCTATATCCGATACCAGTATTCGACATAAGTCCTTTCGTCGAGCTTCCATCATGACATCGCGCACGCCAATAAATGGATACATGGCCGCCGAAAAGGCGAATAGTTCCGTCCGATAACAATGTACTCCGGTAAAGTGAGGTTGGAACTCGAATGTGATAACTACCTACATACTTCCAGCTGTTTCTATCACACGCCCCGAGAAGGCGACGATGACGGAGGAGGTCGTAGTGGGGTCCGGCTATTCAGGGCTCGGGCGCCGTGATTTGGCGTCTCGTCGAATGAACCTCGGCCCGTGCCTGAACTAGACCAAATTTAAGCAGAGCGGGTGACATAACGTATGTACTATAGCTGCATACGATAGGCATGTATATCTATCCAAGATACCTACCTACCGAATGGCCGACAATAACAAAGGAGCCACTTGCCAACTTCACCAACATTCCTGCCGCCATCTTCCCTTCCAACAGCGATAGGCAGTCTTCGCTCTTCATTAGAAAAGACATCCGAAAGCGACCACCCATCTGCGCTCGGTCTGGGATACTATGACGACAACGGGACAGTCGGCTATCGTGCCCGTCATTCCCTTGACCAACACCAGTGTCCTATTTCCGGGCACCCTCCTACGGATACCCGTTCCTTCAAGCCGATCCGATATACCCGCCCTGCTTTCCACCATCTACACGCGCGCCTCCAAAAGCTCGAAGCGAGTCGACCAGATCCCCGTCGTCTGCGTGCCCCTCACGTCGCCCCTCCTGAGCCACCGCGGCCAGCGCTTGGTCGAGAATGACCCGGAGAAGTACGAGAAGCTGTTGGAGGCCAGCCCCAAGAACATAACCAAGGATCGTCTGTACGGCTATGGCGCCGCCGCGAGGATAACCGCCATCCAGGGCCAAGATGGCGCCGAGTTTAATCTCTTGGTCCAGGGCGTTTCGCGCGTCTCCCTGGACAAGATAACACAGGAACAGCCTTTCTTTGAAGCTAAGGTCCTCCACCATAGCGATTCCGTCGGTCCCAAAGAGCTTCAGAGTACTGAGTACCGGGAGCTCTTTGGCCAGTTGAAGCATTTGTCGCGGGAGCTGGTTTCCTACCTCCGCGTCTCGGCCTTTCTCCTGTCCAACGGAACTGCCGGCCTGAACCCGCTTCTGTCGCGCCGCCTTGAGCAGTTCATCGCGAAGAAGCTCCCGCACGAAGGGGGCACGCTTGCCGACTTCATGATGAACGTGATCCAAGCTACCTATGAGGAAAAGCTGCAGGTTCTTGCGGCTGTCGACGTCACATCCCGGATGCAGAAGGTCATCGAGCTGTTGGAGCACCAGGTGGAAGAAATCAAGGGCAATATTAAGGTGACCACGGTTACGAGCACGACGATACCCATTCGCATCGACCCCGAGGATATGGAGAAGATGAAGAAAAGGATCGTCCAGAGAGGACAGGTACCCGGGCTGGGGACTCCGGGACCTGGCTTCAACATGAACAACATGCTCGGTGGCGGCAGCCAGGGCGGCAACCAGGGCGACCAGCAGGACGATGATACGCAGGAGCTCGAGAAGCGACTCGAAGAAGCGAAGCTGCCACCAGACGCCGCCAAAGTTGCAGAACGCGAGCTCAAGCGCTTGAAGCAGATGATGCCGGCGCAGGCCGAATACCAGGTCGTGAGGACATACCTCGAAACTCTGGCCGACATACCCTGGTCCACCGTTACGAATGATCCTATCGGTGCTGGAAGTATCGAGCGGGCAAGGAAGCAGCTTGACGATGACCATTACGGGATCGAGAAAGTCAAGAAGCGCTTAATATCCTATTTGACCATTGTCCGTTTAATGCAATCGGCGAATGATGCCGTCGAAAAGCAGATCAAACAGGCAGAACAAGAGGCCGTTGACTTGGGATCGGCTAAGGACGCCAAAGAGGAGTCGCCTCTTGACCCCGAGCTGGAGGAGAAGATCAAAGCAAGCGAAGTTAAGGTCCAGATGCTGAGAGGCAAGCTACGAAGTGAGAAAGCCCCTATCCTACTGTTAGTCGGTCCGCCCGGCGTCGGTAAAACCAGCATCGCCAGGTCGATTGCCACGGCCCTTGGTCGGAAATTTCACAGGATCTCGCTTGGAGGCGTCCGGGATGAGGCAGAGATACGGGGACACCGAAGAACGTATGTTGCGGCAATGCCCGGATTAATTGTACAAGGATTGAGGAAAGTTGGAGTGGCGAACCCGGTGTTTCTGTTGGACGAGATTGACAAGGTGGGCCACGCCAACCACAACGGCGACCCCTCCGCGGCGATGCTCGAGGTACTCGACCCGGAGCAGAACCATGCCTTCCACGATCACTACGTCAATATCCCGATCGATCTCAGCAAGGTCCTCTTTATCGCCACCGCCAACAGCCTCGATACTATCCCCGGACCGCTCCTGGATCGTATGGAGACTCTGGAATTCTCCGGCTACACCACGCTCGAGAAACGTCATATCGCCCTCCGACATCTCATCCCTAAGCAAATACGGGTGAACGGCTTGTCCGAAGATCAAGTGAAGTTCAGCGAGGAAGTCGTATCCAAGATCATCGAGTCGTACACCCGTGAATCAGGGGTTCGCAATCTGGAACGGGAAATAGGCTCGGTCTGTCGTGCAAAAGCTGTCGAGTTTGTGGAAGCGAATGACCGGGGTAAGCCTGAGACATACCGTGCTGAGGTTACCGTCGAGGACCTCGAGTCCATTCTGGGCATAGAGAGGTTTGAGGATGAGATCGCCGAAAAGACTACACAGCCGGGAATCGTCACTGGGCTTGTTGCTTACAGTTCAGGCGGCCACGGCGGCATTCTCTTCATCGAGGTCTTGGACATGCCCGGCGACGGTAGCGTCGAGCTTACAGGTAACCTTGGTGAGGTTCTCAAGGAAAGTGTTAAAGTTGCGAGGAGCTGGGTCCGGAACCACGCATATGAGCTAGGTCTGACCGGGGATCCGACGGAGAATATCATGAAGAACCGTAGCCTTCACGTGCACTGCCCATCCGGAGCCGTGCCGAAAGACGGCCCGTCCAGTGGTATGGCCCAGGCCATCGCACTCATATCACTTCTCTCCCATCGACCCGTTCCACCTTCGATGGCTATGACCGTATGTGCACCGCGACCGAAAGCTAACGGACGGTGGAGACGGCTAATATTCTAAACAGGGCGAATTCCAACTCTCCGGCCACGTAAAGAGGGTCGGAGGAATAAAGGAGAAGCTCATCGGAGCGTACCGAGCCGGTGTCAAGACAGTACTCCTCCCCGCGCAGAACGCGAAGGATGCCAAGGAGGTACCCTCGGAAGTCCGGAATGGCCTGAAAATTATCTTCGTCAAGTAAGTTCTCGTGCTGCCACCCAACCCCGTGTATCTCGTGCGCGCCTCTCCCTAGTTGACATGTTGCTGACCTGGGGCCTTTTACTTAGCCATATCTGGGAGGCCATCCGCCACGTCTGGCCCGACGTGCAATGGCCGCGTGAGGAAGGAAACTCCAGTCCGATCCAGTCCCGCCTGTAAACTTCGAGAGGTTCTTCGTCTTGTGATGTTGACTTGTATAACATATTCGTTTTTTGGAACCAGACCAGTCGGAACTCTTTTTGTTTTGGGGGCGCCCACAGGCCAGGACTTGGTAACTTGGTATCCATAGCGAGAGGAGTTATAATCGTGTAGACAACATAAGTTTCCCCAAGTACAAACATGGCTGCCTTTCTTACGGTTTCATGACAGTTATCTGCGCATTTTTGCTCTTCTATTAACTGGGTGGTACATATCGCTCTGCTCCCGTCCAGAACCTATCCTTCTCACTGGCTAGCTACTACACAAGAACCAAGTCCCGGATTAAAGCAGAGAGTCATGACTCGAAACGGATGGTAGAGGAAGCGGGGGACGGGAAGGAATGAAACGAATAAGTAAAATATGAATTAAACATTGAATAAAAAGCGGACGACAGACAATGGCACCCGCGCGCCTAGCGGGACTCGCTAACCACACCATCGGGCCTAGCGCCAGGGGTACCAGATCGCCGTGCGACCTGGCACAGCGCGGTCCTCCGTGCCGGAAGAAGCGAGGTAGCGGGATGCCAGTCCAGTCCAGTTCAGTCCAGCCAGCCAACGACATGCGTGCGTGCCCCTTTCCTCATGTAGGGGCCTACAGCAACCGGCCGCCCCCCTCCCCCAGAAATCCCCGCCAGCCCAAGCCGCTGGAGAGCCGGCTGCACGACGCCTTTGTTTGTACGACGGCGACAACCATAACGGGAAATGCATTCGGTCGTAGCGCATATGACCCTCTTCGTTCGTGAATGCACAGACAGGCGTATCCGGCACGGCGTATGATATATCGACACGCCCCCGTGTGTTCCATCTGGTGTTGTCTAGTTGGGCGAGTGAGTCCGGTTCCTCCGCTCGACTTTCGATGGGCGAGAGACATGATTACGTGGTGGCGCATCCAAGCCGGGCCCCGTGCATACCGCTCTTAGTCCTCGTACCTACATTCGAAGATTTTAAGCGTACGCGTGTAACTGATCAACCGGCTGGCCGCGGCGGAGTAGGTAAGGCACATACATGCACGGCGCCGGCGCGGCCGGCCTCTCGGGACAACGTCGAGGAAAAAAGGGGAGAGACGGGCACACGTTAAATTGGGGGAAGACGCAAAGCCTAGGGCGAATCTTTTACTTTCCTTCGAAGGGGGATCGAACGAATTGACAAGCACACTACCGGGCGGAAGACTTTTACCATCTTGGTTCGGATCGTGTGGTACCAAGACGGGACGTCCTCTTTCTCGGCGACGATGGAGGACGAATGGCTAGCTGACTGTGATCGACTCGGTTTGGGAACTGACTCTTAACGTCCGAGTGACATGCAAAATGCTGTCTCCAAGGATCGGACTTTCCTCGAGATGGAGAAGACGTCCATCAAGGCCTCATTCCTTGGAGAGAGTCATGTGTAATTAAACAGAGACGCTCCGCTGCTGAGATAGCTCCTAGTATCAATCAATTCATTGGGATTAGCTCTGACACTGAGTCTAGTACCTGTGTTACCTCTGCAATACCCAGGGAGGCCGCCTCCGGAATAGGCTGACTGCCAGTTGGACGTAGTTTAACTGCCCCTTCTGGTCTCCTCGGGAGGTAATCTGTGCCCCTGTTTCCCAAATGGGGCCGTAAACTAGCCATTCAGGAGGGAGAGAACGAGGAGCGCCTGATCTATCTATCATGCATGCATGCATGCAGCCAAAGCTCGGCAATAGAAAAATATGTGTGTGTGTGTCTCCTGACTAAACCCACGAAACAAGACCGTCCAACGAAAGCAATGAATACGTACATACTGACACACAAACACACCTGCGTATGCATATTATACAATTCATACATACGTAGAGAGATAGACGCCCCCAACTCTTCGCTAGGCTCTGAGTAAACGCTCCTCGCCTATCCTGACGCTGGTTTGCATGATGCAACTACCCTATCTTCCGACCTGTCTCTACCCATGACCAGCTGGCTGCTACCCAGGAGGAGAGGCACACACATATACCCAGGCACCCGATGCGGCGGAACCGCCGCATTCGAGGTCCCGTCCCCAAGAATCCCGAAAAGGAGGCAAGCACTTGCACAGACACGCGCACACGCCCTCTTTCTCCCTCTTTACCAGACACCCCCCCACCCTTCACACAGGAATAACGGCCGTAACGGGCTGGTCAGGGTAGGGCAGCGGATTAGATGAGCTACCTAGACTCAAGGGAGGCGGGATGGATAGGGGAAGGATCGACGACCCCGCTGAACGTGGTTTTCGTTGGAGGCATACCGAGGGAAGATCGCTCGACAGATGCCGGGTCCGACAGCCGAGTCCTTGCACGACTCAGGGACAACGAGGTCAGAACTAAAACAGGGTTTCTTGTTTAGGAATATTGGGCTCGGTTCGACGCAACAGCTGCTTAACGTCCGCGTAGCGCAAGGAGAACCAGCCGTCCAACTACCTACCCACGGTTACCTACTGACTAACATGCCCCGATTCGGAAACCCCGGCGTGATAGGCGAGTGATGGCTGGCATGTGCGCCCCTAGCGGGGAACAGGCGGCGCACAGGCTGATTTCGACGGAGAAGAAGGCAGGGAGGTAAGACGGGTAGACTAGATATAGATAGATGGATGCACGAGCACCCCCCCCGGCGCACCGGTACACACACTGACGCACGCTACGCACACACCGCACACCGCACACCATACACATAGACGCATACGGATACTTAGTAGTTACGTGGGACCCCAAGCTAAGTAGCCAACGGAAGACTGGGCCTGTTGAAGCGCTCGGTCTCAGCTTGAAGCAGACAGGACAGGCGGGTTCGAGGCCGAGTCCTAGTCACGACTTGGGTGAATATTTAGAGCTATTCTTATACTGGTATTTTCCCTGTTATATGCCTGATCTCTGTCTCCCGCGGCTAGTCAGTCGGCCAGTAGGATGTTTGATAAAAAGCCTCGTGTGACAGAGGAGGTAATGACTTCCGGAAAGGGGCAAAGGCGAAGGGCAGAAAAGAGTACTAGGGGCATGTACGCCGTTGTAGTTTTCCTTTGCATATGCCCGCTGCCTTTTTTCTTCCCTTCCCGCTTCCTCTTCCACCTGTGTCCCTCTTCCGTCTGTGTCCCCTCTCCCTCCCCTAGGAGTTTCAGCCCGGCGTCTGCCCGCAGGATCGTGACACGGTATTGATTGTACCACGATCTCGTGCCGACCGTCAGGATCCGGGGGGCGCAGGAAAGCTGGGACTGGACAAGGAGCCGATGGGCGCCGCGAAGAGTAGGAGCTCTACTGCAGTGTAAATTGCTGCCGAACAGGGAAGATGGGTCCCTGCAGTTTCTGGGTTGTCGTGACCTCTGCGTTCTGGGAGGAGGGCGGCCCTTACAGCTTGTTGCCTAGCTACCGTAAGTACGTACGTATGGCCGAGTCTCGCACGTGGCAGCCAGCCAACTGCCGTAGCACATGGCTGCAAACGGCGCCTTCTCCTAGTTAACGCATCCGGTAAATAGTGCTGATGAAGGGGCGCTGCGGTGGAGTGGGCTGAGAGAGTAAGGGAAAAAGGGGGGCAGGTACTACATCCGAAGCACTCTTTCAAACTCCACCATATCTATCCCCTTACCTACATGCCGGTGCTACTCCTGCATCGTTCAAGAAATTAGGAGATAATCACTACCCCATAGGGCCCAAGGCCTATGACCCATTCCATCGGGGGCCCTAGGGCTAGGGTCTCACCGACAATCGAGCTAATAATGGTAATTTTGCCAGGCTGTCCCGTCCACTCCGGTCCAGCGACCCGCCACGGCTGCTTCCTTTCCGCAAGCGCCAACCGCTAACCACCATGATGCATAGCCTGCTCGATGATCTTAACTAGTAGGCAACGGCTTCGCACCGGCGGTTGAGGCTGTCTAATAACACTCGAACGAAGTGGAACCCATCTGCCCTGGCTGACCTTCCAAGGCCTCCGCGTAGCACGCCGACTTGTCCATAAATGTGTGTCCCCGGCAGGTCGGTTAGCCTGCTTACATAGCTGGGCTAACGACGGCAGCCGCGGAGCTCGTACCGTAGTAATGTACTGGCTTGTATATTCTGGAGAAGATAATTAACCCATATGTACTTCGCATAGTGTCTAACCCTGTAGTGGTAAGTGGCTAGTCTCGGACGTGACGGGACTGCTGGGGACAAAGTGATGGTATCTCGGAGGTTATCTTGGAAAGACCACATTAGTCCCCGAAATATCGGGGCCGGTTCCCGATGGGAAGCTGTGACGCACGTGTCGAGGAGTCCTCCTTGCAGCGTTTCCCCTGTAAGCGGCAGTCCCAAACCAGGTATTAGACTAGGATGAGGCCAGGACATGCACAGCTTGCGGCGGGCTATTGTCGAATAGAAAGAATTCCGAAGCAAGTTCGTTTATCAATTGTGTACGTACGTGGTAATCATCTCGGCTGCATCATCTCGTACATCACATTGGAAAGCGTGCGTATATGCGAAGTAGGTATATAGCTAATCACCGGGGGAAGTCCCGGAGAATAAACATCCCGGAGCCCAAGCTCGCTTGCCCTCGACTCCGGCTGCTCGTTCATATAACTATGATATTGTGGTCTCCTTCGAGGTGGAGCTTCGTGTCACGGAAGGATGGGAGCCGTGACGACGCGTAATGACCCATTTAACGTTAACGGGGGGTTCCGCTCAGTTAGTCGGTATTGAATCGCCCCGGAAGCCTGGTTTTGGTATTTTCTTTACCTACCACCTTGCCGGTTATCCACCGGGAGAGTGGGAAGGAGTGGACCCCTAGTATACCCAGTTCCAAAGAATGCCGGGCATTAACTGACACTGTTAAGTGGGCAACTCGAGATCCACGACGTTACGGGGACCTCCCGTCTCCGACGTCGAGGGAGAACATCTTCTGTGGCCAAGTGAAGTCTTTGCCGACCCCAGCATCTATATCTCAGTACGTTTATCTGGGCGAGGGGCAAGCGTGTCTGTAATCACATCCCAAATTTACATACTACTAAGTGCGAACCGGTATCAAAACTTATGGGCATAGAGACCCGCCCCATACTCGATGTCGGCGCTGCTACTTGGTGAGTGGATAAAACATCCCGAGCACTTTCCCGTTGCCCTCCCTCAGGTGGCTCAGGTGCCCTCAGGTTCCCTAGCGTACCTACTAACTACGACATGGGGCCGAGGACGGACGGAATGCCGGCCGACAGGGAGATCCCAACTAGCGCTGTTTGGAATCGAACCTAATATGATATGTAGCTCCCCACCTAGTCTGGGACGGAAGGGCGAAGGCCGGGTATCTCCGCCGAGGCTTTAGCTGGCTAGTTAGCGTAAGCTGGTGACGGATCGTCGGTCATGGTCTTCCCTGGCTTCTACGCGTTAAACAACGGCTCGTTGTTCCTATATGGGTTTGTACTTCATATTCGGCTGACTTTCCCACAGTTGGTTCGAAGCCAAGGCTCCGATCATTGAAAATTTCCGCGAATTGGTAGATTTAGCGAGGCAGGGATATTGTCCAGGGTTCAGGGTCGCCGGGGCCAGGGACTCTCCTTTCTCCATGTGTACAAAGATCCCCGTGGAGTGCCGAAGCCTAGTCTAGTAATTCTTAAATAGGCAGTAGGCCGCAAGAGGGTTAGTAAGCTACCAATATTTACGGGATTCTTCCGTAGTCGCTACCTACGAAGCGGGTATTAGATCGTCCACGTGAGGAGTAACATACGGTAATGCCCTTGTTTAGACAGCTCTAAGCCTGCGGAAATGACTGGAGGTAGGTATTGCTAGTATATCTCGATAGGCTGATCAACCACTGAAATGGGCTATCGACAATTTCGATAGAGCCGAATACGCAAGCCACCTCAAAGAATGCCGGATAGAGCGAAGCCGAAAAGAACGCGATCTGCAAGTAGCATCAAACCTGGGCTTGGCGGCATCGAGCCTTCAGTGATTCTTGGGCGGACACGCACGTGGCGCGGCGCTCGACGGTGCATAATCTCACGCCACGTTACGTGAACCGACCTATTCACAACATTTTCCCCTTTTCTTTTGGAGGACTTTCGTTACGGCACGTATGTAGGTAGATGTGTAGTAGAAGGATGACATCCCGCCGTCCCGGAAGTTCGAGTGGGAGGAGCTGAGAGTTTTCGGAATAATCACACAGATGCAAGGACTTACGCTCAAGCACTCCCAAGCTGTCTTGGTTTGCACTATGCATCGAGCCAATTTTTACGATTCTAGACCGACTATTGTCCGATGCGGAATTCTCCTCCAGAGCACATATATGCCGCATCGCTAAGACATCTCCCTTGCCAGGGCTGCTAGCCATTAGACCGTTCGCAGCTCGAGACTGTTGATTCGTCCTACCTGCCGACCACTGCTATGCCATATCTAACTTCGACACGTAGGCCGTGATCCCGAAGAGCCAGCGGTTTCCCCAGCCGGCATAGACATGTATGTATCGGTATATACCATACGGTATAGCCGGAGAGTCTGGCATGGCTATGCGTAACCGGGAAGTAGACTGCGCGCAGCAGAGCAAAGTGGTGCTCGACGCTGCGACGACGGACCAAAAGTTCCCGAAGGGCATTTTAATGAACTGGCGTGGACCCATGGAATATTCCGGTTGGAAACTCAAGAAAGGAAAATAAGAACCCGTAGCTGGGGGGGACGGCTTCAGGTGAGCATGCATTCGCATGTGGTCTGAGGAACATTTCTCGTCCTCCCGACCTGACGCAGGGCAAAACAGATACTAGTAGGTCGAAGCCAAGCCTGGAAGGGTAAAGGTGCGCTGGGGTAAAGTGTGGTTTGGGCCAGTCCTTAATACGGCGCCAGTGTCTGACAAGCTGCCTGGGCGCAGGGCCCAATGCGACGCTGGAGCGCGCCAGGGCTCAGGGGCCCTGCCTGCATCCAAAGCCGATCGCGCCAAACCTATATCCGCTAGAGGGCAGCGGGTAGCCATGTGCTTGGGAGTGGAGACAACCAGCCTCATGGTGAAAGCGCTTATTATATACAAGGCCCTTTTGATATGGGTCTGGGAGGGTGATTGTAGCTGCATCACCCGTTCGGCTTTTGCCAAGGTTCGATGGTGGGGGTGGATTGTTACCGGAATAACGGTGACGGGACGGTTCGTACTTCGTATAGTAGCCTCATCCAACAAAGAACTCTGATGAAGTGGACTGTTCTTCTTCCGCCTACAAGTCACAGGGGTATATTTAGTTAGTTACCTCCACGCGGGCTACCTTAGCGCCAGGTAAAATCACCCACAAATTTGTATGAGTTTAGGCATTGCAGCCGGTTCTGCTGGTGCTTACCCCTATCGTAGGTACCCCGGTTTCTATCTCGAACGATAAAGTACGAGGTCGCATCCCATACGTTTTTCTATGCACATCTACATCCTAGCCCCGAATAGCATATTGTGGCCCCGTGGAGGCAACTAACTAAAAACACTCTGTGACTCGTAGAGCGGCAATCTTACCTCCCCTACCAACCTCCCCAGGTCGTGATCAAAATAATCGACACACTTTCTTGGGACCCACTAAGCAAAAGTGAGTTGACTCTTTTGATCACGATCTGCCTCCTACGTATATAGCGTTATGCCACCAATCATCTAGTATATCGTAAGCAGGGCGACCAATGGAATGATGGGGGCTTATTAGAACTACTTCGAGGCGTCGACTGCTGGGATAGATCCCTAGATTTCGGATCGATGGATAGATGGCCGGGAACAGGAGCCAGCGAACCCCTTAATTCGCATGCACATTCATAGGGGTCGAGTTCCGGGATGTATAGACTCTAGTGTGGGTGTATGGGCGCTTCGTGACACTGAACGGCTCGGATTACCAATTCACGGGAAAAGTAGGAGCAAGCTTTTGCATGCGGGCATGGATGCATGCAACGTGATACTGGTCTGTATTTGGATCCCACAATTGTCGTAAAATGCAGGTCCTCCAGCAAGCTGAGCCGCCGAACGGAGATCCAAGCCGAGAACCCGCTAGCCGGGTATAGCATCGTTGGTGTAAAGGCTGCCACCCATTTTACGTGGGAAGATGTTTTCATATGAATGTATCAATGCTCAAAGATCGTAGGACTTTCACAACGTCGCAAGGTAGGTTACCTACGGGGAATAAAGCCGCTGTTTATATCCGTAGGTGCTAGCAGCTGACGATCGCCAAGGACTCTGCTATTTAGATCCGAATAAAAGTCCCCAGATCCCTGGATGTGGCAGGTCCCAACCGTCTGGTTAAGCCTGTGCACTGACGAAGGAAAGGTCGGTTGATGACCGCTGTTGCGGTTAAGCATCCCGACTCCTAAGTGGGCTACCGGGCACGGGCATGTCTATCCCTGATCTTGGTAGACGATAAGGTACGCGCACATGCAGCCTAGCCAGATGTCTACTCTTTTCCCACCTGATCGGGAATGAAGAATGACGCCATCAAACCCTTTTCTGGACGCGAGGCGATTCAGGTAGAACTACTTTGTACTAAACTCCTGCCCTGTAAGTTAATAAAAGATGTATCCTTGCACAGCCGGGATAGTGTATCACATAGATTGTCTACATAGGTATGCTGCTACATCAGATGGCAACCTTTATTCCTGTGCCCATTGGCGTCTTGGGTTTTGGAGCCTCGGAAATGCCCGCAGCAAGTCGAATTTCGGCGTATGGAGCTGATAGCTGGGGCAATTTCATAATTTTGTGCCTCAGTATATGCGAAAGAATTGCGACTCAAAGCTGGGTGCGTACAGAGTTGCCGTCCGTGGTGCAAAACGCTGAGGCTCTAACACCGGGGTACGCTACGGTTCGTGCCTCGGGAGCAATGGCGGGGCTACGTACGGAATCGGCATAGGGGCGCCGTGTCACGACCTGAAATCAGCCCCTGCTCAAGGAATTAATTCCCCGTGTGGCTCGTTCGTCGCGGGATGCATTTTACGCATGAATGTGGAGGCGACGGGCTCTTGGGATTCGCGTGCGACGTTGTGCTCACGTAAGGCAGAGGTGTGTCCTCAGACGGACCTGCGTTGAGATAAAAACCTCCCCGACTAGGCGAGATTGGAACGGTCCTGCTTATTAGAAATGTCGCATCTTCCCTTGTCCGGGTGAGTGACAATCGCAGAAAGACCCCAGAGAGTCCGGGCTGGCTTCTTGGTTCGACCGTCGGACGATTCGGTCGCCTGCTGAATTCGTTACCTGAGTATTCTCAAACTGACAGACCTCCATGGACGACCACCCGGGTGCCTAGGTGCCCATGCGCCTAATAAGGGTCTCGAGATACAACAAGTGAGCGTTGGAGGACCTTGGTGATGTGCAATACCCCAAGTTACTCGAGGGTCACCTGACGGGCCGGGTGCTAGACTGCGCTGCGTCGCCAGTTGTACAAAGCTTTGCTTAGTCCCTGTCAACGACGCAAGAATAAACGCCGATACTCTGTACGATTTCCCTCTACCCCAATACAGGCGGCCGAGATGTCGCGAAATCTCCGGTAGGAGAAGGTTACCCCGGACTCTAGCAAGCGGGCCGGGCCCGGATTACCGTCGGATATTTCGTTCGCGCGAAGCGGTTATTGATGGTGCGAATGGTCGGGCATCCTAATACAGGTGACTGTCGCAGGGGCCTGTCCATTCTCGGCCCTAATACCAGAGTTTATCATGTCTAACCTCGACAAATGTAAATCATTACTGCTGTACTCTAGGGAAGGTCTTCGAGGAAGTACAATGATGCTTACGAAGGAAATAAAAACTCTGATCTTGACGTACTTCGTGGTCTTTGCCCTATTCTGGGTGGGGGTAGCTCTAAAATCATAAGGTCGCTGAATCCAACAGGGGAAGGTGGGACTCATAGTGTGACACTCTGTAAAGGTCTAAGCTGGGAGCTTCGTGCAACCACAGGCAAAGGCCGGGAACGTTTGTCTTCGCACTTCTTCGTCATGGAAAGGTGTAACCTCAATTCGCCGAGCTCCTCAAGCGTAATGTTAGCTTCACTCTAATTTGGGAACGTCTACTTAGTATGGAGCGCAAGTTAAACTACCCGAGTTGTGTATTCGCGCTTACTTGTACGATACATACGTGCAAACTGAATGTACTCCAAGGCAGTCTACGCCGATATTAGGGTAGTTTTATTTCGGCCTCTCATAACGTACCTTAACCCTCGTAGGCGGTTTCGGATACAAACAGGGTCAGGTAGCTGTAGGCACCGCAGAATACGTTCAGGTCAGTATCCTTTTCAGTGATGCCTTTTCAGCTGGACTCGATCTCCTCGTCCCCAAGGGACATTGGTCTTATTGAGCGAGGGGTGTGATCGCGTTGCAACTACGTAGGGACCGGCTAGCCTCTCTTCTGGCCTAGGCGTACATGCAGTATCTTGCGCCGAACTGCGGTTCGAAATGTGCATCTCAATGGATGCTCTGGGGTTTGACGAATGCGTTGAAGCATAAAAGCTTCAAGGGTTCCTAACTACTTATTGAGCAAATGAAGCTGACTTTTACTGCGGCCACCCCAGGATGTCAGAAAATAGCTGCGTATATACAGGATTACAGGAACGCAGATGTAACAGAGAATGCCATCGCAGTGGGCGCGAACTTCCTACCGTTTAGGGCGTTAACATTCCACGGCTATCATGGACTCGCAGTGGATCAGTCACCACCAGTTCCCAGACAGCCCACGCCTTGCGGACGAGTGTTAACCCCACCAACTAGACATGATACTGTGGCGCTATAACTGAGAGGTTAAGGGTATGGGTTGACGGGCTCTAAATGGAAATTTCCGAGTCTCGGAGATGTCTCCTAGAATACCTAAGTAAACAATGTTGCTTACTGTGCTAGCGTCTAGTATATTCATAGCAGGACGGGATTCCACCGTCCATATGCTACTGGATTCGGACTGACCAAGTCCGCTGAGCAGTAGCCGTGATAATGTCGGACCCCAAACACCTAACCGCTCCTTCATCGGCGGATCCTCGCAACCGCGCATCTCGATCCAGTAGTACCATATTATTGTATGGTACTTCCGAAGGGTAAACGACTGGAACGCCGGTCACCATCTGCTTTAAAGCGGAGAGGTTAAGGTGGAGGAATGATGCTCACGGAGAATGCAGGCAGCCCGCCAGATTGAGGTTCGCGATTCGGATCTAGTTCCTCCTCCCCCAGTCTAAGTCGCTGGCCGGCCTGCAGACTTACATACCTATCATATTTCCTGCTTGAAGCCTTTTCTGGGCTTGGCGGCGAATAGGGAGGGACCTAGTATCTGGACGGAAGCAGCCGCGGATAACCCGGTCAGCGTGCAGGGCAACCGATCTTAGCCTACGTATGTGGATCTAGCACATCACCTCAACCACAATAAATCGAGGGCCGATCAATAGCACCTGTTAGATAACCTGCATTCAGCTTGAGATCCTAAGGACGCGTATAGGTAGCACCCCAACGCCTCGGGGATCTTTCGTTTATTAGGTCGGCATGAGAAGAATGGAACTCGACGGAATGCTACAGTCTCGTAGGATGTAGCTAATCACGACCATGCGAAAATCCGAAGCGGGGCTATGAATCTCAGCTACAACCCCCCCTTTTTTTTTTTGGCTAAGGTAGGTGACGAGGCGCCTGATGCATGCCGTTTTGGGACCCAAGTGAACTATATATGTTGTGCCTATCACCGTGACCTCGGCGGCAAAGGGACGCCGACCACGACCGAATATATATTACGGCGCTTGTGTGTAAACCGTCGCCGTTCTTTTACTGTCCTCTTACGGTTAAGTGGACAGCGTTGGCAGTTGCTAGTGCTTGGGAGTCTTACCTCCTCCGTATCCCCGCCTGTCATATTGTTCAGTTTAGCCAACGTGACCCCCGAGGGTAAATACACATTGAATATCGTCGAGTCTACCAAGCTTCTGATGAATCTCGGACACTTTGCACTACGAAAATTCTCACGCCCTCACTTAGTGGATTACTATATCGAATGCTGTGTCTTGGAACATAGCCGTTATGAAGATTGTTAATAGCATTGTAAGCATAGGAGTAGGTAAAGTGATTTGTTGAAGCGCCATCATAGCTGAAGCGGATTGAGAGAGTGGCCGCTATTCCTTGCGTAATGTTAAAGGCCCAATTAGCTCTTAGCGGCGCCGGCATAATGGACAGCCTGTGGGACCAGAGGGATCCTGGGATAGATGCAGCTCAGCCTAATAGGACTGGGTAAACGCTCGTAGCATATCATACATCGTTGACGCTCAAGGTGAGAAGTGCTATACTAGTTACTACACATAACCCCCAAATGGAGGCCATTCAAAAAGAGAAATTAGCAACTAACCTAGTAAAGACGCCAAACCTGCGGAACGCTAATTTTGTAACCACGTGGCCCCCCTCTTTTCGTGAAACCACCCATTACACAACCACTATTGATTGTCGGGGTAATGTCGTTGCAAAACACCTGGCCATAGCAAATTGAAAAAAAAAAAAATTTCAACTTTTCGATATCGTTATGAAGAGGCATTCTTATGTGGAAGGGTGGGGAACCTAATAGATTTCCCAATTAGTCGGTATAGCTAGCGTTTAGACAAGCCGGGTTATATTTCCAGCCCTCAGTTAACGATTTTGCCTTTGTATATATTTTCACATTGCCAGGGTTAACTTTACCACCTTGTTTACCTAAGTACACGGGCCCACAGAGACGAGGCATTAAAGTTAAGCCACCAAACAGGGTAGCAATTGGGCCTCCACACTGTACCTGGAGTTCGGGCCAATTCTTTTTCCACGGGGTGTTCGTAAAGTATGCCCCTTGTCTAATACACTCGACCCTTGGTGTTATTGTAGGAGGGGCCCCAACTATACTGCTTGGTAGAACTTCGATTGATAATGGCTTCGTTATGTGTCCTATAACGACAGCATTCATAGCAATAGTTAATCAAGCAATATACGGAGCTCTCGGAACGGCTGTCAATCGAATATAAAATTACCAGAACAATGTTTGCGGATATATCCGTATTCTACGATTATTAAACATTAGTAAAGTCTTGGGCCCACTGAATAAGAATGCCCCCTCTACAATAAAACATGGGTCGTGTGTAGGTGTATGCCCCATCGTTGACCCTGAATACGTCAGAACCCTGTCTCCTGCGATGTACATGCATAAGGCGCCCCGGGCTAGGATGACAGGTCACATCTAGTTACCTAAGCAGCTCATGTTTCCTCTGTATCCATGCCCTTTTCCTTTTTGTGCGTAAAGTGCCACTGGCGCCCGCCCAGATCACAATCAATTCATATTGGCGGCATCCCGCTCCCTAGACCGGCCGCCACCGCAAGGTTTATTACATCGAGTTGGAGGTTACACTATGCCTTACATACCTAGGTTGATATACGCTCCCTACAATAATATACTTCGACATTGAGCCAGGGCGGGCTTCACTGCTTCGACGAACTGGGGTGATCTCGGAAAGGAATAATTATACACATTTACCCCCATGAATTTTAAACGAAGCTTAATGTTTTCGCGCACTCTCTAGAAGGCGCATGGAAAGAGTGATAGCGGTATATATATATGGCTCTGTATAGTTCGAACTTTTCAAGGTTGCCTGGCGAAGACAAGCGTGGCATGGAGCTAACACAACGTAGGTGTGTACATTCTGGCTCGCCTTCCTCTCCCGATTCTCAGATCATGTTGCTGTCTAGGCTCAACTATAAATGATGCTCTCGCGATCCTTAATGCACATCATCGAAAACCAAGCTACTACCTCGTTAGGTTTTCCAAACTCTCGGTCTTAGTTACCTGCGGGATGTGGGCAACGTGGAACGGCTTGATATCCTGCTAACCGCCCTGTAATATCCTAGAGCCGGCTGTTACAAACCCACATACACACCTACTGGCAAGAAACTTTAGTTCAGCTGGCCTATTTCAAGTACCTATAACAGATAAGGTATATCTGCACGTAGGAAGGTCAAATTGAGTCTAATTTGAGCCTCAAGAGTGCAGGGCCGCTCTTCATAGTACCAGGTAGATTGCTGCAGCTAACGCCAAGATGGCCCGGCCCTCGGACTCAGATTGGCTCACCACCGAACGGGTAAGGGTGGCGGGATCCAGACTCTAGATGGCCGAGCCCCAGCGCCAGGATACAATGGCCTTTCGGGTGAAAGAGTTACCAGATTTACTACACATGAGTCCGTGTAACTCGACCTGGGAACATGACCAATGACCTTTATATGAAGGATGGCTGCATACCTTGGTATTTTCTAACTTATACGTTATGCAGTAAACCCGCTTGGGTTAATTGAGTTACCGAATATACAGACAGATAAATGTACCTAAGCCGCAGGATAGTCGTAGCTCGATGGACATGAAGTCTATTTCCCCCTCCCATTTACACCTCCCTCCTCTCAGCTCTCTACTCTAATTGCGTCTAACTAGAGGCGAAGTCTATGTAGCTTGAAGAACCTACCTAGGCAAGCTGCCGCTTTGAAGCACCATGCTTTGCCTGATGTGGTGGGCAACCTCACACATTGTGCGTGTGACAAGATGGTCCTCAATTTCTCCAGAGAACACTCTTGATTCGCTCCTTTACCCAAGCACATGAAAAGGAAAAAGACATGCCAAAACACCTACATTCGGCCACCTTTTGCAGTCCGTCAATAGTAGGCAGTCTGCAGGCGCTTTCTCATGTTTGAGGGTTAACATGCATCACCACGCAGTCTCAAGATAGAAGTCGATTATGGGACTTGTGCAGTAGCAGTGCTCACTCAGACGTATAGTCTCGTCAAGCTAATGCACGGGCAGCTCGAATCATCTGGTCTTTGCTGCAGTCCGTTTCCGCCACTCAGGACTCGTCTCCCCTTACCCTGCCCAGACAACGTTAACTATGAGTAGAGTCTCCGGAGAATCAGACCATGCACACCCCCCCCCAGGGCCGTCGGATTTACCCCCCTCCTAAGCCAGGTCTCTCCCTCCTCGAATAGGCGCCTCTCCAATGAGAGGGAGCTCCTGAGGTTTCTAACATGAGGCCTGTCTCATTATTACTGTGGCATTATTTCGTTGCGCATTTTTCGGCATCTCGGCTCCCCCAGACATGGTCGCAACTCTCCCGGTGGATTTATTAGAGGCTGTCCGGACAGGGACAGGGCAGGGTGAGATTACATAGTGCGCCCGCAACCACGGCGGTGGTGTTAGAACCCACTGATAGGCTGATGTCGTCGTCGCCATACGATCGTGACATATAGCTCCGGTTTGAGTCCTGGCGTCCATGACATGTCTAGCCTTGACTAACATCCTCGCCCCCCTGCCTTACTCATTACCTACGTCTGCGTACATTCTCGATTCCATAGCGCCTTGGAAAGACCAGGGTCAAGTACATTATACATGCCAAAACCCACCTGGGGTCCTGAACAGACAAGGTTCGTGCATTTTACAGCCTATGTTGAAATAAAGTTCGCCGCACGAATCTATCCTTAATCCCAAGTGCTATCACCTTTTGAGTAGCATTCGCTATATGTATGTAACTCACTATGTACTCCTATCACCCCCCTCTCATCACTACCCGTACCTTGGCGGCACCCGGTCCTCGCATGGCTACCTGGTCCATCGCTATGGGGCTCTACGCCAATACATGGAACCCATGCCCTGCTATCCCATGCCCCATTCATTCCCCAGCGCCCGTGCCAACGCGGTTGTCAGTGGTGCCAGCCAGCAATGAACCGAACCGCCTAGGCTAGCGGCCCCCCGGCGTCTGTGCAGTTTAGCGGTGGTGTACAGTCCGAGCACGCATCATCCTGGTCAATACTTAATTATTCCAATCCGAACTGCTAATATTAAAAGTCGATGGTCGCACGGAAGCTCCTTCGATCTATCTTAACGACACAGGTAGGCCCTCGTCGTCGTTGGCTTACCCATTCAGTAGAACTCGAAGCAACTGTTGCCGACGTCGAGCTCCGACCGAAGCCTCGCCATTCGGGTCTCCAAAGTTTTCCAAAACCGACTGACCATTAAGAAGAGGGTCGCGTCCTAGCCCGTACCACTCGAGGTCTTATTTCGGTTGTCTGCAGCTCTTTGTCGCCGTCGCCATTTCCTGGGTTTACACGAGCAACGTCGCAGACAGTCCTACCGGGTTCTTGGCCTTCTCTAAACCAGTGTCGCAGATGACCATCTTGTCCGACGGTGGATATAAGCTCGCTCTCCTTCATAGCTGGCAGAAATCATCGACGTTTGACGTGCCTCTTGCCGCTCCTTGATGGTTCATGTAAGACCACCTTGCCAGACTCGTTGGTCGCCGCCGAAGGTAGCTTCCTTATCCTCCGGGATCCCCTGAACCCTGACGTGAGAGGGCGACGGTGACGGACAGGAGGAGACTAGTTTGGTCTGAATTCGAAGCCGACGGACTAACCACCCCCTCTGGTTGCCCTGAACCCGTCGATGGGCTTCGGCATGCCCCCTTGAGCGCGATCATTCTTACTGAACGTCCCTCTCCTCTGCGCGGCTAGATAACAACCCGCCAGCAGGCACGAGGATTTGCTAGGCGCCAACAGGTCCGCCGTGTGCTTCCCTCGAGTTGCATCCATGCAAACCCAAAGCCATATTCTCGATCAGACGTACGTTCCACTCGGCCAGCGCCGAGGCATATCCAATCTGGCGCCCTTCACCCTGGACCTGACTTGGGGCAGAGCAGACACGGACTGCACTGCTCACACGCGAGCCTACCCCTCTCCGCCCATGTCAGGGTCTCCACCACTCCCATTGAAGCCAACACAAGAGGCCGGTGACAGAGGTCAAGGAGGTTTCCAGCCTCTTAGCCATGACGTATATCGCACGAGCACAGCAATTCCGGGAGTTGAGTATCGAGTTCCACTGCCGCAGTCTTCGTTGCCCCCTCCGTCGCCAGCAGGCGGGGTCCGACCACTTCCTCCTGTAGAAGCGCAACCCTACCCATATGGTCGGCCTGACGATGTCATCGGACGGCCATTTGCTTTTCCACAGCAGGTAGAGCAGATCGCTCAACCTCAGTATCAGTTTCCGCCAGTTGCTGGGTCTAGCCAGGTATCTCCGCCGTACGGCGTAGCGGGAAACCCGCAGGTTCAGGAGAATCTGCCGTACGCCTCGCCAAAGTCTCGAAAACCGAAAGGCCATGTTGCCTCAGCATGCGTTCCCTGCAAAAAGGCCCATCTGAGGTAGAACCCCCTGGACCCCCTGGCACGATGTGGCTTGGTATGCTAACTTCGAGCAGATGTGATGGTATGTATCGTAATCTCCTAATCTCTCTTCAGTCTTCGTTCCCGAAGTGTTTGTGGACCGCCCCTGTTCGAAGACACTTTGCATAATCGCACTGTTATTCCCGGCGACGCTGCCGAGTGACTAGACCGGCAAAGTGGCAACCTCAGGTACTCTGTCAGAAGCTGGTGTTACCATTTCGCGGAATTGTCCCCTGCCACGGCCAGAATTGGGTCTCTAGATTATTCGGAATTCGGGTGTAAGATACCCAAACGTCAGGTGCCACGTGCTGGTTAGGACTGGGCACAGTCGATATCTCAGGTGCACCAATAGGGGTCACGACCACCCCCCAAAAGAGCGTGGCTATTGCTCGAACGTATTTACGCGTTTATAACCGAAACCTCTACGGTAGCTTCGGCTGATGCCGGGCAATGGCCGATCAAGTCAACACTGATAAGAGTATCTGACTGTACGGCTGTGGGTGCTGCAGCTATTCTAGCTGGGCCGCTTCGGGGGTTTGGGGCGCCCCTTTCGAAATGATCGCTGCACATCTCGCTGACTTTTTCCGTGGCATCGCAACGTGCTGACTTAAGATATTTCATATAGCTCAGCGGCCCTGCTCTCGATGTATCAGCAATGGTAAAGAGGACGCTTGTGTTGATGTTCAACATAAAAAGCGCGGCCGACCCCGGTTACGCGACGAGAGCCATCGAGGATTCGATACTGCCAGGTTTTCCCATCCAGCAGAGCCAACAATACGACGTCCGGTCTCCCTGTTTTCCCCAAGTGGCGTAGCAGCAGCGCCGTTCGAGGACCCTCTTAGGAGGAGTCAATCTTATAGAGTCTTGAAATCGCACCCGAACGAACCCGTAGCTCCAAGGTACATTGAGCGCGGATCAGCCGTTGACGCAAACATCTTCCCACATCCGTTATCAATACCACAACGCGCTGTGGAGCCAGTAGCATTCTTAACCGTCGATTTGGAATTCGCAAAGGCATCGAGTTCCTTTGTTGAAGCTGTTGGTTCCCAAGCGATCATAGGCCGGAGGCTGGTCGATGTTGTGAATCCGGGGGAGCGGGATAGAGTTGTGGCACTTCAAAGGGCGTTGCAAGAAGAGCAAGGAAGAAAAGAGCCGAATTATCTGCCTCCGATTTATGGAAAGCAGGAGACAGAAAGGGTTATACAGGGCCTAGCCTTCAGCCAGGAATCCGTTTCGAAGTTCCAGCTCGATCGCCACGACCTTTTGACTTTTGCTACTCCGGATGGGCAACAGCGATCGCTTCCTCTCCGTATCGGGCTGGCGAAGGAAGATTCTATTTACTTTGTCGTCATCTTGTTAACTCCACGTCCACAACCATTTCCCCACCTGCCCCCGTCACCACACAATAGGGAATGGTCGTATACCGCCCCGCCCCAGCCGTTGACACAGCTGACGCCTGTCTCGGCGTCATTCGGCCCCGCGCGGCAACGGTTCGGGGAGTCGCCTCGTGAAAGCGTCTTCAGCCCTACGCAGCCCGACATTCCGGCAACCATCATGCCAGGCCCCAGCCCCGGTCTAAGCCCGAATATCCCCTCCTACGCCGCATCGACGGCGGTCCGAGGGGAGCACCCCAGTGGAACATATCAGATCCCAAGAAGCGAACTTCCCGCTACCAGAGCCCTTCCTCCGACCGAATTTCAATTACCGCCAATCCGGAATCGGCCTCCGATGGGGGTACCGTCTGACCCTGGCTGGTCGCGGGAAGACAGAGGTAGTCGCGTTGATATTGGTGGCCTAATCGATAAACCGGACACCTCGCGAGGACCATAAAAAGGATCGTGGGTGATGGTGAGCCAAACACTCGGATTCGATAACTTGATTCGATGGTACTTCTGGCTGCTGCACTACGCTACCTCGGGCAGTCGAACGTTGCTCGCATCTTTCATGCCCTCCTATCTCATACATAGAAGGGTTGTCTGTACGCACCATGCCATCTGTCCTCATACTTCATCGAAGATACCATGTACAATATAGTGTATTAATGTTTTTCCTTCGTGTATTATATTTTGTATCGGCGCTCAGTTTCCGGGTCACTTGGCATGGTTATAGGCGTCCAGGATTCCAGCATTATGCAAGCTGCTTGATTTGGGAGGGTTCTGTCCAGTTGCGCCTAGGATATCCACCTCGAGTCCGATCATCTTGGGCTCCCCGAGCTCTCGAGCTTACTTGTCACATTAGATCCCGTCATGTCGTTTCGTACCCCCTTGGTGGCTATGGTAGCTCATGGAAGGCTTTACGATTCGAGATTCTCGTTCCAAGACGGCGATTCAAGGCGATGGTCTTCAGTCTGACTTCCTAATTATGGCGTCGGCTCTGAGGAATACTCCCCCCCAACAGCGGGGAAGTTAACGCTTCGAAACTCACATCCCGAGTGTGGCTGCAAACCCGCATATGGTGTCGTGCCATGCGGGGACCTCCGAGTTTTCGCACTTGGCGCTCCCCCGGAACATCAGGTAACGCGCTTTCGCCTGCGTGGTCAGGGGAATAGGATAGCACCGGGTTGGCTTCGCTGTAGGATGTCGTGCGCGTCGGCGCCCGGTCTCTTCGACGCGTTTCCCGGGGGACTACTGGCGAGGAAATGGGTTAGAGAGAGAGAGAAGGCGAACGACAGAAAGCGGCCAGCATGAGAAACCGAACCGAAGTGATTGCGGTCGTCGGTTAGTGGGTAGAAAAAGGAAGGGATGAAAGCACGAAGGCGGGGAGATAACATGGGAAAGAGGAGCGAGGTTCAAAGTTTACGGTGCGGATTTGCCACGGTACGTAAGGAAATCCACTCGAGCTCGCCCCTATAACAGAGAGCTCTTAAGTGATATAAACGTTGCAACCCTACCGACTGCACCTACCCCCCCCGGTTCCCGTATTCAACGGCTTATTAGCACGAAATGGCGAATGGGGACTTAATAAAGGAGACAAAGCTTTCCCTTCCGCCCCCCTTCGAGTCACTTTTTTGGGCAGAGAAGATGGCCAAAGCTTCGTTTTGTTGTTATAACAGAGAGCAGAGGTCTATAGCTGCGCCGCTGCCTCCACCACGGAGGGCTATATCAGAGACGTCTTAAGGGGGCCGGTGGGATGGAAACATAAATGGAAATAAAAATGTCACAAGGGTCCGTCAAACTTATGGAGGATATTATTATTATTGCACGTTTAGCAAGTGCGGATATAGGTTACTTATTGGGCGAGGTAACTAAGCATAAGCACGCACACACACACACGCACATATGTACGCAATATGTAATCTGAAATGCACACTTCATGCACATGCTTTGTGGATCATTCTAGTATGCAAAAGAGCATACCATGCATATATATATATATACACATATGCCCATCCACCTGTCCATCCCCCCCTTCATATGTAACCTACATGTGCATACATATGTGTGAGCGTATGAATGCACACGTGCATGCACACTGTCAGCAACAAGGAGGGGAACAACCCGAGAGTTATGACCAACGCAAGCCCCTCGGGCCGTCATCGACTCTGCTGCACCGCCGCTGTGGCTTCTTCATGTCCTCTCCCCCTCCCAGTTCTCACTTCTCTCTTTTCTTCCATCCCCTCCTCCCGCCCTCCTACTACTTACTTATGCGACAGGATTAATAGTCTTGGATACCTAGGTGGATACGCAGGCATGTGTATAAAGGGCCTTCCTGTACAACGAGTGGGATGGGAAGGACGGCATGCGATTGCCCTGCCCGGGCCGACGGTCGGGATGGGATCTTCCTCTCCCCTCCATCCCCTCTGCACCCCCTTACCTTACCTCGTCACATGCATGGATATGTGGGTATCGAAGTACGGCGCGGCGCGGCACGGTACCGCACGCAGGCTCCCGATCTGGAGCAAACGTGTCAACCGTGCCCCCACCGCCGCGGGTTTTGACCATGAGCCGCGCCCGCCACCTCGCCCGAAGCACCACGTATTCTACGTACATCCCTGTACGTGTATGGAGGTTGCTATAGGCGTAGGTATGGATGTTTTGGATATCCAAGGTAGGAAGGCGGCCCGCAGTTGCCCATGACGAAACCGTGGGGGGCATATGCAACACGATGGAACGCATAGGTACGTAGGTAGTCCGTGGAATCGCGGGCTGATAGATATGACAATAGGAGCACGAAAAGCACATTGAGATTAGCCAGAC
Source organism: Monosporascus sp. GIB2 (assembly GCA_004155935.1). NCBI lineage: Eukaryota > Fungi > Ascomycota > Sordariomycetes > Xylariales > Monosporascus > Monosporascus sp. GIB2. Next base: position 2,914 of record QJNV01000291.1, on the reverse strand, counting down.
ATCATGGACTACCTAGGTATCCGCATACACTCTGTCGCCGGCGAAACGCACATCTCCCATATTGAAGAAGAAAGAAACGAGTACGGCACAGATCCCCCAAGACCATTTCTAGGTAATCAGCCAATCTCGGCGTGACATTGTTACAGAAGGGGTGGTCACATCGGCCAAGGAAGGGGGACATGGACCAATAGTAAATTTCCCGTAGAGCACGACATTAAGAAAGCCTAATGAAAAATATCCTAAAGGAGAGGAGAAGGGGGCGAAAAAATCCCCGACTGGCTGATCCTGTCCAACCCCCCAGCCAGTCTGCTGCAGGCAAAATGCTTATCTCTTCATCTGCTGTGCACAGGAGGCGGCGCAACACAACCGCGCATCATCATCGTCATCATCACCATCACCATCACCATCACCCAACGAGTGCCAATCAATACCTATTCATAGTGGGATGGATTGCGAGCCGTGTTCTGTTCTCCGCATACCTCGGATTCCAATCGTGCGAGAATGGGGTAGATTAGCCTTCCGTCAGGTCGTAACCTGAATTGATGAGATATTCGCAAGGGAGAGAAGAACTAGAAGACATAACCCCCTTTTCTTTATTCCCCATAATAAAAGCAAAGCGAATAGGTAAACGCCAACAGTGAGGGTTATCAGACAGGGGAAAGGAAGAACATATCTCGTCTTTCCGCGGATGATACAGGCTGGCGCAAGCAAGCTCCCTAGAGGCGGCTAGCCGCCGATGAACAAAAGAAGTTGATATGCTTGGAAAGCAGGCAAAACGATATGACGGGATGACCCTCGTATCTAAGCGTCGCTCTGAATAATCATGTACTGTCTGGTTACCATACCGACTATCTGAGTATGCCGGGTCTGTGTTCTGGCTTAGACCGCGTGACAACCGGTCGGGTCGGACGGCCAGGTTGCGCAACGGATAAAAACGCGCAGGGGGTGGAAGGACATAATCAAGCTGGTAAGAGATGCACAAATGAACATAGCGGCTGAGATGCTGCAACCTTACGCAACCAGCGTGAAACGAGCGGACCGGGGCCGCGAAAGGCTTGTGTCATGCGAGTTATGTTAGACGATGGGCAAACTCGTCCAGCAATAGGGCAGCAGGGCCGACTTGCAGTATTTCGAACAACAGCGCAGCATCGCGCTAAAGCTATGGCCTCAGCTCGGTGAGGCTTATACCGGCCGGTGAAAGGGCAGACGACTCGGCGAGCAAATGAGCTTCACGGGGCACGAGCGGGCGCCGAAGGCGCTGCGTACACCGTGTCGCTCTCCTGTCTCTTCCGAGAGCTGGGTGAACCGGCCTGCGCGTCGCCTTGCTCCTGAGTAGTGCTGCTGCGTGTTACCAGGCTTCGGCTGCCGCTGGGGACCGACCTGGGGGTAAACATCGGGATCTCGTCGTCATGTTGCGGGACGTAGGGGGGTCTCATCATCGCATCGAGCTCTCTGGATAGTTTGTCCGGCTCTTGCGGGCTGTCGCTGTCGTCTTTCAGCATAGTCCCGAGTGAGCGCTTCCTCGTAGGCGCCATGCCCAGGGGCAACGGATACAACTTGAGGTCTCTGAGGGAGCTGCTTTGTTCGGCACCAGCTCCCTCATCTCCGCCGTAGCGGGTGGAGTCCTCGTCATTGATTCGCATACGGGTAAGGCGTCCAGCTACATGTCGAGCTGCCGGCTCTCTAATGTCGCTCGAATCACACGAATGCGAACGCGCCGTCTCCGAACGACTTGACCTACGATATGGACGTAAGGAGCTATAGGTTGATGGGAAATTCTGCAAAGGACTCACGAAGATCCTCGAGTAGACTGGGTGGACCAGCGCCCCTCCTCATCACTCTGAGAGGGACGGTCCTCTTGAGTCGCTTCTTCTTCTTCTTCTTCTCGCGCTTGGGCCAAGTGCTGCATGTTCGGTTACTCTTATATCTTGCGGTTGCTATGGGACCTGGAAGTTAGACAAATAGATGTTTAAGTAGGGTTTCAGCCAGACCAGAACGAGGGGTCGTGTCTAGATTTGGTCATGTTTGTTCCTGAGGCAGCCCTGAATCGAAGGAAGCCTGTGGGGGTTCAGAGAGGGAATGGATAGAACAAACATTCTGCCTCGCACGTGAGCTCCGAGCAGAAGCTGCCTTGAACGATGGCGAGTACCTACCTATTCATGGAAGGTCCTACCCTGGCAGCTCAGGGCCGGACGGATGGGGCCCACTGGACATGGACCGGCGACTCGAACGTGCATATAGCACAATCCTGCTTCAAATCACAGCAGTGAGTCCTGCCAATAGTTTTGCGTGCCTCAAAGAGGAACGGGCTCGCCTAGATATGTAGGTTGTGGCGTACAAGATCAGTAACGTCGACATGTCAGGTTTGTCGGCCCCGACCCTTGCACATCCACGTTTTCCTTATTGTGCATGACGGATAGCCGGGTGTTGCGTTACTCCTTGCTCGTCATCCAGTGAAGGGTTGCAGTCGCGGGTGCAAGAAACCCGAGATAGCGGAGAAATACCTGCAAGGTCCCGCGTCCTCTCCATGTAACGACGGAACGTCATATGGCTACGGCCATATAATGAGTTGGGAACTCATGACCTTTCCTTGAGTCGAACAGATATCAAATTCGCAAGAAAGAACCGCAGCTGCATAGAAATGAGGCCTACAGTCAGGTGATAATAACCGGCTTCCCCTGGGACATGACTGCGACTAGCACAGCCTCTCACTGGTTATGCTACAGTCCGGGTCTAGTTCCCGGCAAGGGAGTAGGTCGAAAAGAATCATAGCTGGCTTGGCTACCTCCTAGTTTGTATAGAGAAGCTGAGTCCAAGTGCTACGTCACAACCACATCTCAGTGCCACTCCCAAGGAGTCTCGTGACTGATCAGGTGCAAAACATCTGCAAGCGGAGGTGAGGCCAAGACGGCAT